>JANAVB010017908.1:0-46007 GCA_029216955.1 Iris pallida
TCCGAAAATCATATCATCCCAAGTCATAGTGTACCAGAGCAATGTATCCATAATCACCGTTGATTGATATGATTGAACAGGGGCACAGGGGAAACACACGATTTGATTAAGATTCGATAGTCGAAAATGTACAAGATTATTCGATATAACTTTACATAATACTACCTCGATTCTAAAGAAATTTACTAAGTAATTATTTTCTAGAATAAAACGAGATATCATTTAATTATTTAGAAAAATATTATATTTTTGGAAACTATAATATCAGGTATAAACCTCTCCTTTTTTTAAAACAAGATTATTCTTATGAGGAAATATTACATATTATGAAAATCATAGCCAAAATATATACCTATTTATTTAGTATTTTGAAATCATTAATGTTTAGCTTTCTATAAAGTATATTAAAATAATTAAAATACTTTAAAATGCTATCCCCAAAAGACATATTTGAAATTACATTTTTAGAAATATTTATAAATAAATACTATAATATATATATATATATATATATATATATATATATATATATATATATATATATATATATATAATATATATATATATATATACTATATATATATATATATATTGGTATAAACGTAGACCTATTTATACTATACAAATAATAATACTATACATACCAAAATATTTATGGGCTTAAAGCCCAATCCACATATATTATATTTAATGGAACCCAATGTCTCCAAGGCCCAAATAAGCTATTGGACTTGAAGCCCAAAACCCAAATAAAGGGCTAAAAAACCCTAAGTCTCTATTCATCAGTCAAGAAAAGAACAGAGAGAGAGAGAAAGAGAGTTGGAGACAGAGTGAAATGGAGAGAAGAGGACACAAGGGAGAGGGGAGGACACGAGAGAGGGGGAGGGTTCAGAGGGGAGAGAGTGGGAATCGAGGCTCACCCAACGGTGGTCGCCATTGGAGAAGCTCGGCGTCGAAAAGGATCTGGACAAAAATATGAAGTACAATGGAACATGTTTGAGTGGGACATGATATATCAAAATGAAGGTGGACTCATCTAGTTTACGAATATGGAACTAGATTTGAGAAATTGATAATTGTTGTGCTTTAAAAATTAAAGCTACGGTAAAGTGCTTCTATGGTCAATATTGATTATAAAATATAGTTTAATATTAAATATCCATATTAAATAAAATAAAAAATAAAAAATAAAATCCAAAAATTAGGGGGCTTATAGTGGTTGAGGCTGTTTGTTAAACGTTCTTGCCTGTAGGTGCTCGTGACTTGTGTGACATTGCTGAGCAAATAGAAGATTCTGATAAATCTCTCTTTTTAGCAAGTAATGCTTTTAACATAGCTTGTCACTGTTCTTTTATTTCCTTTCTTATTATAATTTTCTTTTGTTTGCAATGCTGTAATGTGAAGCAGCAACATTGAAGGAAATACATGGTTAAACTAATGTTGATTACGCTGCTGATTCCACCCATAGGCCCTTTGAACCTTCAGATATTGTAGGTGATAACTCAACTGCCGATCTAGTATTACCTAACGAATGCCCTTCTGAGGACTTGATTTCCTTCTAGGTTATTGCTGAGATGCTTTCGTGTGGTTGTTGGAAGATTATTTTCCCAATATTTTTAGGTATACTTAGTATTGCCTTCTCCGTGTTCTTCCGTTCTTATTTCTTATTGTATACAATTTCATATTTTATAGATAGTATTGTGGATATACTATTGTTGATATTATCGAAAGTTGTTATAACATGGACTGTCACGCCCCCGATTCGTAGAGTCATTTATTCACATATTTATCTCTTGGAATCGATCGTTCTCGCTTGGACGTGATACCGTACAAGTCTGGTATTGTACTTGTACAAGGCAAAGATGGTATATAATTGATTATCTTTAAATAGGAACACATCGCAGCGGCAGAAGCAGATAAATTGAAGTTAATGAGGACAATCTTTTCATTGAGTAGAAATACATCACTTTTTTATTGCAGCGGAGATAAAAGGAAAACTTGAAGTCACACAGAGATATATAGAACTTTATTCTCTTTATTGATAATTGAAGAAGAGTACAAGACTTGTATTGAAGTACAATGCTTACAACCAATCTCACTTTACATTGAAAGCCAACTGAACAATACTATACAGCTTACATTTGATACTTGGATACATTGGATTACATCTCGATATACTGACTTGGCTTACAATTCACTGGTACAACTGATTACAATGTTCCATATATTATGCCCTTTTATAAACAGAAGACATCATCTTGTACAAGGAGAGCTTCTGCATGCCCAACAAATCTTCGATGCCGCGGGACCGATCAAGCCAATCTTCGTGTACAGAACATCCCAAGCACGAGCACCTGCCCACAAGATGTGGGTCAACACATCATCTATGTACTGGCGAGCAGAATCCAACCCACTCGCCTAAACCAACACTAACTGGTCAATTTTTGTAAGCATTCATTAGAGTGATCTTTCTAGTTGGGGCCTAGCATCCGTTTACAGTTCATGGGCAATAATTATAGTGAAGCATGTAAACATATTCTTAGTAGCGTTCATGTGACGACATCATTAAAGCATACTTGGTGTTATCATGAAAAGGCATCATTGAGGCAACATTGGTTCTAACATCTTGAACATGTTATGAAAATTCCCATAGAAGGCATCACTGAGCATATAAGTTATGATTAAGCAGTTTCATAGCAAGGCAACGTGCTGACATACTGAATTTAATATGTTAAGAAGGTTCTCGTTAAAAGGCAATATTACAGCACCATTTTGTTTAGCATGTTAAGCAGGCAGGTTGCACCAACATAGATATAGTACATATATCACATTTAAGTGATTTCTTACCAATAGCCGACCCTTCGTTCCTGCATCAAATACAAGTTAGGCAATATACTTACTCTGTCTGCACAAAATATTTATTAGCATGCATCCTGACTATATGGCCACTGGTGCTGTTAAACCATACAGACATTTGCCATATAAGACTTCAAGGTAATGCAATGACTCCAGAGAAGGTAGCTAGCCCCAAAGGATGCATTGCAAGACCCGTGCTACCAAAGCATGCCATTGTTTCCTCCTAGGCCGGATCGGTCCCCCTAACGTCCCGAGGTACCGTCTGAGGAAACATATCACCAAACTTATGCATAAGTTGTCCATGACCATACGAATGCGTGTCCAACTCGATCGTGAATGTAAACACATGGTAAATAATAAAAGAAATAAAGACAACAGTGCATCATCATTCATCTCATTCAAGTCATGTTCAATGACTTATTCATTTCCAACATTACCATCATTTCACTTGGTGATCTCAACGATCCCAAGCCTCATCAATTCTCATTGTATCTAATCATTCATTTCTTGTTCGTTCAACTCAGACACATTGAAGCATTCCCACATTATTCATTTCTCAAGGAACATGCAGCATTTCATTTCATAGGGACAATATCATTCATTTCATTGCTTATATTAAAATAGGCAACAATAACACAGTTATGCAGAAGATACATAATTCTATTATTTCATTTGGATCATTGGTCGATAGCATAGCCAGTTCTCTTCTTATTCTATCATTCACAAGGCGTCTCATTATTCAAGTATTTTATTTGTTTCAGCAGCATTAAACATAAGGGACAATGTTATCAATTCATTCTCAGGCATCAAATTACAGTAGCAGTTCAATGTTATTCGTTCAGCAGTTCAATATTTAATTTCCAACGTACGTACCTCTATCGATTTAGCAACTAAAGCATCGTATCACAATTATTCAACATTCAAGATAAGAGATATTAGGGACATATTCATAGCATCATGTTATTCCATTTATTAAGCATGCAGGAATAAGGAGGAAGGAGGACAGTTCCACTTGTCTTGTATAACGGTCTTTCTGCTCCAATCCCACTAAGCGTAGCTCCACCAGCGAGCCACGTTCCAATACCCATTCCGTCTAGCCAGCTAAGAAAGACTGCATCAGTCTCAATTCTCCTGATCTCTAACATAAGTCACGGTCCAACATTCTGATCCCATCCAACAAGCCAACCAAATGCCTCGTACGGAGCGGGGTATTACATGGACAGTGTATACGTAGTTAAGTTGGGTTTGAGTACACTTGATGCATAGCTGGCCATTGCTACGTATCCTAGTTCCTACGTATTTTGGGATCGGGTGTGACAACGACTCCTTCAAAAGATATTTCCTTCATACTATTTCGAAAGACGAGCCCTAAAAGCAAAGTATGGATTTTCTTTTAAATTTTTGTGGACTTGTTCCCTCGAATCTCTCATGTGAGCTCCTTGTTGGCAACCTCTATTAACCTCTATATATAGGTTAATAAAAGTTAGGATTAGAAAATCCCTAAATTAACTCTAACATTAAACCTGACCATCCAGATTAGATCACACGACTATAATACATGATGACTTAGGCCCACGTCTGAACTAAATTTCGATAGACGGTATGCTATGGTATAACGCTAATATACCGTTGTGTATCACCAGATCCTTAGAATAGGTTCTGGAACGAGATACCAAAAACTGATATGCCTTTGGTATATCGTGACAGCTGTTTCGATTCAGTTAAGCGTCGGCAGCCACTGATCCTCCATCGTCTCGATCGCAACTTTCGTTGACACTTCACATCGTGTCTTCTTCCTCCATGTTCGATCATTCTTTGAACAAGTTGCACAGGTACGTAGACAACCTAATCCTCTTCACTTTCCTTTCAGTAGTTTGGTTTATTTTGAATCGTGGGTGTAGTAAATCGAGTTTCAAAATCGAGAAGAAAAAAAAATCTTATTTTTTTGGACGTTAGAACTGTCCCGAAACTCCATTTTGGAAGCCAAATTTTGAACAGAATACTTAGAATTCCAAAATCTAAAAGAAAAAAGTAGTAGTCAATATGAACGGCTTCATAATGACTCTTTATTCATAATTTTTCCTTCATTAGTTTGTAAATAAAATCAGTTCTAAAATCCCCAAAAAATATTTTTTCAAAAAATTAAAATTCTCGGTACAGAGTCCGTCCCGACAAAACGGACGACTTGGTCACAAACCGATTGCATCAGAAGCCAGAAGGTGCCTACAGACTTCGTGGACGGGTGGGCTTTGACGTAATTCAAATTGATTACATGTGCACGACAAATTCGACCCATATCTGTCAAAAATTACTACATCGACCTTTCCAAAACTTGCACCATTAGATCCACAATGTTATGCTGGTCCTGTGACCCAAGTTTGGTCTGATTTTAAGATAGTTGACCGGATCGCCATTTTGCGGGCCTACGATCCGATTCGACGGACAATTTTGTGCACGGCTCATTAGAATACAAAATTGGGCATACCGTTGAGTTCGTATCATCAAACTAGACTTGTAGACATATAGTTTGTTTATTTTAGAGACTACGGGATTTGACATATTTTTCAGTACAAAATGGGTCCAACGGTGGACATCGTTTTGATCCAAAATTATCGTTTTGCCCATATGTCCAAAATTGGTCTTATAGGTAGTTTATCTTAGCTATTTCTCTTATTTCGAAAATGTTGGTGATGTCTATTTTAGCATTCGAAAACGTTTGCGAAAGCTATATTTTTGTTGCTTTCTCTGACTTGGTGTGTTTGCCTTCGGAACGTCATCAAATCATTACACATCACCAGGCAAGTATACCTTGCTATGATTATTGTTTATTTAAATTTAGTTTAGTACATTACATTTATGTTATTTATTAATAACTTAATTTTAAAACTAATAAAACTCTCATCCGAGTCACTCTTGGGTGCAAATGACTGTGTTAGTCACGTTTTCGTTACTTTTATTTATTTTATGTACATTGACCTAGATTTAAGAGACTGTCCTATGTTTGTGGAAAATTTTTATATTATTATTGACCTCGACACATGTGTGCCATGAGTCGCGAGTCACGTATAGATTTCGGACTTACGTATCGACTAATCATCGGTGCGTATATGTCGTGCGATATGTTACAACTGCTAATAGATATGCACGTTAGAAGACTTAGCAATTATTAGGGATAAATTGTGTTGTGGAGACGATGCATGTTTGTATGTTTTGGAGACGATGCATGTTTAGAATCATGGGGAGGAGGAGACAACTATTATATGTAGGGGCAACTATTTACTTTTATACACTTGTCGGCAGATAGTGACTCGGATGGGCGCTACTTAATGCCACCTCTATTTATTTTTCCTTTGGATGTCATTAGTGCCTCAGTCGAGTACTAGTGTGTCGTGCATTTACTATATGTTCAGAGATCCCCTGCGTGGAACGTTGTCTTTAAAGTGCATGTTACACATAAAATGGTTAGGTGACCTATTTAGTTGTTGTGTATATTCAGTATATTATAGCATGATATTATGTATCTTGTTACGTCCATCTGAGGACATGGTGACCTCTCCAGGTGTAGATGATTAAAACTTGTAATGCCCCAGTCCCAAAATATGTAGGAGTAGGAGATCGTATACATGCCAGCTATATATCAAGCGGACTCTAGTCCGGCTCGAATACATATAAGCTGTCGTGGTATTCTAATTCTATATATCAAACAACTGTAAATATATCTAACTCAGTCCATAGAATAAATAAATCAGGAATGAACAATATATATTATGGTCGGCAGTCCAATAACATATATGTTCAATTAGACTCGAAGAACGATATGGATCTATAAAACTAAGCTAATAGCAAAGTATAAATAATGGATACAACATAAAAGCATGATAAAATACATGAGGCGGATATAGCAATAGCTCCATGAGCAGCGGGCTATCTTTGTATGACTAACTACCTTGAGAGATCACCAAGTCCTCAGAGGACTAGCAAGGTACGTAATATATATGCTAAGGTACAGATATAGAAAATATGATGTAAGACAATCTAATAGACGATCTACGTGATATGCATGTGAGAATATGTACTAGAATATCAGACTTCACCACAGAAGCTCACAAGCACCTCAGCAGGCTATTATCCCCAGTACCGTATCATGGGACCGAAGACAATCAATTAATCAATAAACAATAGCCAGTACTTTGCTACAGAGATAAAGGCTCACAATAACAGTAATAGTCCACAATATAATAAGTTTGATACTATTGTCAAGTTCTTCCCATCCCATGTCTAGTATCTATCAATGTCAAGTCCATACAGTCATCACTATAACAATGTCAATAAACAATCTAGTAAACTACTACGAGGTCAATACCATGAATACTCATGTCAAACTTCGTATCATGAATGTGTCGGTGTGTCGTGGTCATTCGAGTCAATGGATACAACAATATGCATGCAAAGCCTAATGTCAATACTCAGTGTTATCATCATGACATCGGTACCCGTCTTCGAAACGGACACTAAGTTATCAACGATCCTACGTCGTGCTAATGCTAACAAAATAAACAATAAGAAATAAAAGAAATAATCCATAACCAAGGCAAGGTATACATGCATGTAACCGTTGTCGGAGTGTATGTGTGACCAACTCCAATGTCTTCGTAACTCCCGTCAAGTTTACCTATAATAGATATACTATTATTAATACTCTCTAACGACTTATCATATATAGACATTACTAATATATATATATATATATATATATATATATATATATATATATATATATATATATATATATATATATATATATATATATATATATATATATATATATATATAATGTCGTTACAACACTATATATATAATGTCGTTACAACACTATACAAATATATATATATATATATATATATATATATATATATATATATATATATATATATATATATATATATATATATATATATATATATATATATATATATATATATATATATATATATATATATATATATATATATATATATAATGTCGTTACAACACTATACAAAAATATATATATATATATATATATATATATATATATATATATATATATATATATATAATGTCGTTACAACACTATACAACATATCAAGTACCAAATTTTCTTATAAAAAAAATTTATAACTAATATGAAATAAAATTTTAATTTCTAGAAAATACTTATAGATATTTTTTATATCACTAATAATATTATTTTATTGGTGGAAACTCAAGCACAATAGTCCCATGTTGATACTACATCATTAATACCACATTTGGCCTATTAATTGAGTCCCGGAACAATAAATAATTAAAATATATAGTTCTGAAAAAAATTACAAAAATTAGTTAAAATAGTGTTTTTTCATCAAACCTTGCACAACAAATATTTTAGTAAAGGCATATGAAGTTTCAAAGCTTTTGGATACAAGAAACACATGATTTTCGGAGTTAGGATTTTATGGCAAACGTCAAGAATTTTGATAAAAGTAAACAAACTCAAAACTCAGTAAAAATATATGCGTTGGAACGCTCTGTATGTCTAGTTTCTTACCAAAAGTATTCAGAAGATCAAATTGGCTCGAAAATAGGTGAAAATCCACTCACAACAGATCTGGTCTGTTCTGGACATCCTATTATAGAACGGACGCCCTGAGCAAACCGTTTGGAACTGTGCGGGAGGTTAATTGGATATGAAAGTAGACACACAATCTTTTCAGTAGTTTTAGTTTCATAAAAAGATGAGAACGTAAAGTACACGAAACCCAAGATGCAAAATAATGTACTTGCTGTGACAAATTCAGCATAAGTTTGGTCGACTTCAGGTGCCTTCTACGCTTCGTACTGACAAAATTTGTAGTGCCCCGCTCCTCGCGGTCTACTATGTAATACCCACGGCTTGCTGACTTAGTCTTGAACTGAGTATTTAGGGAAACCTTTGCCGGTATCGATTAATCACGGATAAAATGCATTGAACCTTTCCAATTGATGGATCGGCTTCTATAGAAATGAATCCAAGAGTTTTGTTGGATGCTATCTTTTGCTACTTGGTTTTGATGAATGCATTTTTGTGTTGGTTTTCGATGATTGGTTTTCATTGTTCGCTTTCATCGCATTGCGCATTTATTCTGAATCTTGAAAGAAAGAGACCAAAGTATGCTAATCGAATGTTGGTGCGAATGCAGGAGGACGCATAGACAGAGCATGAATGGCACATGAAGTCCTTCGTTCTCTCAAAATAAGATTCAATCTCGGTGAGTTGTTTCAATTGGGCAAATATCTATCTGTATGCCCTAATAAAAATAATCTCTAGTCCACTCTGTTGACTCGTCCCTATGATCAACGATACCACAATAACAAAAGATAAGAGAAGATAAATGAACTGGATCAAATGCTAGACCCTGTACTGGTATTATCTGTTTTAAATAAATGATCATCTGCTTGTTTGCTCGTATGCTTTAAAATATAGACATGTACAGACGGATTTGTACATATTGAGATGAATAAGAGAAAAGGCATAAAACGAACGTGTCGTACATCTGTGCATAAGTTTGAACCTGTTTTATCTGATAACTGCTAGCGTATCCATTGGTCTTGGACAACTTGTGCACAAGGTAAAAATTTGTCTTTCGGATGGTATCTGGGGGCGCCTGGAACCACTCGGCCTAGGAGAGATTAAGAGCACCCTGAGGTAAATGAGACCTCATGTTAAAAGGATAGCCAATATCTGAGTCCTTAGCGACGAGTTGAACCCATGAGTCACAACAGCTAATCACGAGAAATGACCCCATGGACCATCATGTAGATAGGCCACATGCATGACCCAAATGATGAACTTCAATATCTGCAAGAATGAAACATAAGTTATTGGTTATGCAAATTGTGCTAACATATTTTGTGCAGGTATGACTGTCGGTGATGGATAAATTTATGCAAATGATTTCTACTGTTTATGCTTCTTATGAATTGTTTAAAAAGAACCTAGACAAGTAGAAATATCACTAGTAAAATATTAGCTTCACATGTTAACTTAGTGCAGATATTTGCGAGTTCGGCCAAAAGCCGCTCACCAGTACATGATGTGTGTTGACCCACGTTGTAGGCATCCTTTTCAAAAAATAAGGATATAGAGGGATTTTAAGTGAGTCACTAAAGCTCGTCCATCCTAGTAGAGCTTGTGGATCGCCTCGTAGCTATTTCCATTTCCAGTCAAGTTGCAAGCTTTTTCTTTGAAGGTATTTTTATATTTTAAGCATGTAATAAAGGGATATAATGTATGGACATTGTGGCTATTTTGAAAAGAGTTTCAAAGAGAGATATGTAATCAAATTATGGCATTTGAGTTGCAAGCTTTGTACTTTGTAATCCTATCAAGTTATGAATAAAAGAAGTATTTTCTTTTTAAATCTACGTGTCCAATATTTGCTTTTCTGCAATTAAATATGTTGCGTGCGTGTATTTTTCTTTGCCTAGTCATTTTTGTGCAGGTACTGGCCTTGCGCAAGCACAACTTAGGCTTGTACGACATCACGCCTTAGCGAGGATGAACAATCTTGTAGGGATCAAAGCGAGGACGAACGGCCCTAGCGGGATCGGGACGTGACAAAGTGGTAACATAGTACGATTTTACGTCCTTGGCCTCTTCTAAATATCATTTTTGAAAAGTATATAAAGTATTTGATGGCTTTCAAAAAGGTCCCAATTTTGAGTTATGGAAAACCAATGCCCCATACAATATGTCCATAATATTTTATGAGACTGACAGAAGTTTTACTCTTTGGTAGAGAAATGGCTCCTCCTTGACCATCTGGCCCGACCGACCCGATAGAGCAGATTATGGCCATGATGGAACTACAGAGACAATATGTCAAGGAGCGTAGCCAGATACAAAAAGCCCAAATGGAGGCTCAACAAAAGCAACTAGATGCCTTAGCCCAGCTCGTAACTTTGCTAGCGGAAAATCGAGATACCACCGCAGCGACCAAACCGACGGAAACACTCGAGATTGAGCCTGTGGATGGTGACGAATCCCAGCCGACGCACAGGCACTCTTCCTTAAAGCCAAAGGACTTCTTGGATGCGAAACCTCCGAAATTTGAGGGCAGAACATCACCAGATAAGGTGATTGTGAGCACCCTGAATTTCGGGTTAATTTTTTTATTTATTTTATTTTAATTTTCTGATTGATTAGTTTCGATAAATAATTATTCTGTTTATTTATCTTTAAGTGTACTTTTTCGGGCCTTTGATATTTGGAGTGTCAGGGATGTTCATCTCTGGAAACCTTCTTCACGAGTTTTATAGTGGACAGGATTACCTTCATGATGGTATATAATGTCCCATCAAAACTTATTCTCTTGTACTCTTTTTGTTTCGCACAACTTTGGGTCGAATTAGACCATTTGATCATTAATTAATTTTCCCACTCTTTTCCTTGATCATTATTAGCACGTTACCGTGACTTTTAATTTGGAAGCACCAGACCAGTCATTTTCTTGAAACCAACTTCTCATGCATGATCTACTCGAGACGCTCTTCGCTCATGACCTTCGTGTCCCACTCAGACACACTATTTTGTGCTCTATTTGCTTCACACAACTTTTCTGACACGTGACCCAATTTTATTTCACCCCACGGTGTCACATTCATTTTCCAACTTGATTTGTGGGTACCCTGTCGACCAAAACCTGTCAGCCCCAAATATAGACATGGCCTACATTGAGTCTGCTACCCGTACGATACTTGTGTCCCATTTATTAGAATTTCCACATGCTACTTATTTACCCATGATCATAAATGTCTAAATTAATTTATTTATGATATTAAATCTGATGTTGACCCAATCCAGCTCCACCAAGTCCAGCCCAGCTTCGTGCTACCCTCCATCATGACACCCTCAGCTCATTATCCTTGAAAAATATTAAGTACCCTATTCTATATAATTTTAATATTTAATGGAAATTCTGTTATTAAATCCTATAGGAATAACCTAATTTTCCTATAATAAAATTCTAGCCTTTGGATTCTCCAAATAAATCTTATCCATTCATTTTCTACATACAAACATCCCCAACACCCCCTAGCCAAGTGGCCGGCCCTAACATTTAGGGAGTCACTTTTTTCTCTCTCTCTCTCTTCCTATTATTTTCCCACACACACAACTATTATTTTTTTCCCCACACCAATAGCAGCATATTAACACCACCAACATCTACATAGCCCGACCACCCCTCCTCCTTGGCCGAGCCCAGCCATTCCCAACCTCCCTCCGGCGTGGCCGACGCCATCGACCACCCCCCTGGCCGTCGGCCACCACCTCTTCTCCTCCCCTTCTTCAAACATCTCCACCACCAACGCCATAGCCATCACCACCAACACCATAGCCATCATCACCAACCACCATAGCTACCACTACATCCATTCTGCCGCCGCCCCACCGTGCCAGGCCGCACCTTCGCCGGTCGGGCCAGGCCACGTCGTCCCGTGCGCAACCCCGTGCGGTGCTGAGCAGCAGCGCAACACAGCAGCGGCTGCACAGGCGGCCGGAACACCCCCTGGCGCGCGCGTACAGCGCCGCCGCCGGCCGCACGCCGCCGTGGCCGAGCCCCCTAGGCTGGGCGCCCCTTCGGCGACCTCCCTTGGGTCCGCTGCTCCTTCTCCGGGCGATGTATAGACGATTCGTGCATTTCGCACGAATTTCCGCCGTGACGCGCGCGGAATCAAGTCCGTTTTGGCGCTCCGTCGCAGAAACTTCGTGCACGATTTTCGAGAAATCCGACCGTTGGATCGGCGATTTCTTCGCTCCGTCACAATCTTGGTATATCCACCTTCACTTCTGTCAATTTTTGTCAGTTAATTTTATCGTTTGATACATCAAAACCGGCCACCAAGTTGACCGTTTAAATTGTATTAATTTTGGACAGTTTTGCGGAGTCAACTTCGTCAGTTTGTACCTCCTCCACCGCAGCTCCATTTGGCGTGCTACCATTTCCTGTGCGAAGCTGGTATAACCCTCTTGCTACCCCTCCAGTTTTGTTTCATTGTGAGCTTGTTTGATTGGTTGAATTCGACGCCAAAGTTGGCCGTCCGAATTCGTAATTTCTAACTTGTAAAATTCCATTTTTGAACACGGGACTCCAGATTTCATTTCTGACACCACCAGTAGACTCGTGGCATCGTTCTGGCATGTTTTCATATAAAATTTGTTAGTTTTGGAGGATGGGGGCCCTGGCACGCATTTCGGTACAAAGTGAGTCCCAAAGTCCGGGTCAACGGGACTTTTTGACGCCGGCTCATCGGAATCCAATTCCGGGTATACCGTTGAGTTCGTATCGTTATTCTGGATTCGTTGACATATAATTTGCTAGGTTTTGGTGGACATTGGATCCGACACGCATTTCGGTACAAGTCGGATACCAATATCCGGGTCAACAGGTCATTTTGAGATCGACTCATTGGAATCCAATTCCGGATATACCGTTGAGTTCGTATCGTCATTCTGAACTCGTTGACATGTAGTTTGCTGAGTTTTGAGAACATTGACTCCGGCACGCATTTTCGTGCAAACCGAAATTCCAAGTTCTGGTCAAAAGACTAAATTGAGATCGGGTCAACGGAATCCAATTCTGGATATACCGTTGGGTTCGTATCGTCATTCTGATTTTGTGGACATATAAATTATTATATTTTGTAGACTTATTTTCTTGCACATTTTTTGGTGCAAAACGGCTCCGACACGGATACCGTTTTTGACCCAAAATTACCTTTTTATCTTGTGTCCAAATTGGACCGATGGGTAGGCTATCCTAGCTAATTTGACCATTCTGGACACGTTGGCGATATTCATCATCCGATAATGTTTGTAGATAGTTTCTCTATGTATCACCTTTTATTAATAATTAATTCTTATAATATTCGTATTTCGGGATTAGTACAACGGAACTGAGATCAGTCAATTCCAGTGATCTCACATCGCTGAAATTGGCAAGACGGACACATGGATCACTATAATAAGATTATTAAGTTTACCGTTAATCATCTTATCTCAATTTATGTGTCGTAAGTTTCGACGTACAAATAACAAAGTACACTTTATATCTTTAATAATTAGACTAGAATTGACCCTGTTTGACCAGAGTTGACCAGTTGACCAAAGTCAACTTTAAGTCAACACTTGACCTAGTTTGACTAGATTATTGACCGGAGTTGACCTAGAATTGATTTGACTTAGAAGAACCTAGGATAATATAGATTGCTTGTAGAGATTCATTTATTACAACTTGAACACCTTGTAACCTGTGTTGCTTTAAATAGGACTCTGTGGCTTCAGTTGGACCCCTATACCTATCAGCTGTTCAGGTTATCAGACGAGTACATTCTCTGATCATTTTATATCCTGCTTAGAATTATTTTCCTGCTTTAAATTACTTTCCTTGATACTGTCGCGTTGGTCACACGGATTAGTACTATATGGATCCCTTCTTGAGATGTTATCCCCTCAGGGAGCATCGAATACTTCATGTTCTATGCGTTTCACTTACATGGCGTATCACTATGCTTCATTGGTTCATTGAATCACTTGTGACATGTACCCTCATAATCACAGAGTCTTCCTTGAATCCTCCCATTTATTGGACTTCCTAGAATCCCCATTTATGGGACTATCATATACCACCCTTCGGGGGCCGTTGCATGAATTATAACATAACCTGGCTGGATCCTTGTGTATTGATTGGGGGTACGGAGGAGTAGAAGTGGACATGTGAATAATATCCAAGTAGTATCTCATCAGAATCATTCCGTAGTGTCTCATCAGAATCATCCTATGCCATTTACATGTCTATATTGTACTCTGACTCACTAGCCACTGTTAGTTCTCTATTGTATAGTAGATATTTCTATTACAGTTCTCTCTCTCTGTTTACATACTGTATTTTCTTCAGTACCTGTATCTTACTTTACTGCATGATTATATTTTCTAACCTGCTATGAACTGTTGAGATGTATTGTGCTCGCTCCTGTCCTGACTGGACCTGTTGATAAATTTTACAGATAGCCTGGAGGTTGCCTGGTAGCCTAGAGGAGACACAGTAGAGGTTGTATAGATAGCTAGGGTTTTGCTTATAGCTTATTTTCAGTTGTCTTGAGTTATATTTATGGATTACTGTATTTAAGATTTTGAGGTGTTTCTGGGTTGTGTATCTTAGACACTTAGACTTCTATCTGATGTATCTCTTTGTGGATTTTATGTTTTATCTATCTTCTATTATGCTCTACCTTAGATGTGATTGAGTTTACATTCTGCTATGTCACCCCCATTCGGGGAGTATAAACTTCCTAGCCTTATACTGTTAGATACATGAGACCTAGGACAGCGTTCTACCGCCGACACTGCGGCGTAGGCTGGATGTACCCACGTCTCGTGCCCTTACTCTAGGGTACGGGTCGTGACACGTTTTTAGTGGTGGCCCATGCAGGTCGAGTTTGTTTAGTGGTATTCGAACTAGAGTACCACTACAGCCTGCAGTAGGATTAGGATATATTTTGAAGGTACTCAATCACAGTTAGGATCCCTTGAGAGATTCCTGGGACGACCCTTGAGAATCTTATTTTAACTTCGATTTGAAAACTCTTTTTCCCTGGATTTGATTTATCTTTACTTTCTGTTGTTGAATTTAATTTTGATGGATTATTGTTGAATTTGAGTTTGTATTTATTGATTTTGATGGATGATTGTTGAATTTTGAATCTTGATGTTAGCTGTGGCATCCGAGTTTGTATTTATATGATTTGAAGGATTTTTGTTCATTTTTGAATCTTACTGTTCGTTGATAAATTTGATTTTTGGGTATCCATTGTTGATTTAATTTAATTTTTGTCAAGATAAAATTATATGGGCTAGGTCATCTAAGTTATGGAATCTAGTCTTCTATAGTCACATTAGCCAGCATGGTGAGGACATATAGTCTGATTTTGGATATATTTCTCGGGTGTAGAAATTTAATGTTTTCGCAGCCAAGCTAGCGGCATCGCGAAAATGTTAAATACCATGATTCTAGAGGTATGTGCCTAATTCGAGGATTATCATAGCCTTGCTTACTAGTATGACGAGGAATTAGAGCACCATAATTTTGGATAGACGCATATGATTATCAGATTGTACCTTAAATATTTTTAAACATGTTTTCTCTACTTTTGTTCCAGTCATTCAAAAAAAAAGGAATTATTATTTGTTTGTTTTGTTTTGTTTCTTATTATTTAACTTAGGAGTAGGTTTAGATGTTTTTATAAACCTTTGTATAACTTCTTACTATGAATTTCTTCTTAATACAATGAATCGATGATTTTGCTAGACCTTATCTTGGATTTGATATTATAGCTCTGGTTTCAAAATGGTTCCTTTTTTTAAACAGATAAGCAGAACAGATTCTATTATCATTTCTCTTCATGCCAATATTTTATTACCATCATTCTTTGTCTTATATAACTGTCATATTACATCAATTTTCTGTCTCGTATCAAATTCTGTCAGCTATACTTTGAAAACCCTTGAATCTTCATATCATTTTACCTGAGACATGTTGAGGAAATAACGTAAATCATCTAGTTCGAAAATGACGTAATTGGTTATCATAGGATGATTTTATAGGAATCAGAATGTTGGATGTCAAAAAATGAAAGATTCGAGATGGAGATGTGGTAAAGGTTTAGAATGGAATCGAGAGATAAATGTTATCAATTTAGAGACAATCGCAGAAAATTTTGGTTATGAGTAATTCATGGTTGTATTTCAAAAAAAAAAACTAATGAGGATATCAGAGGTCAACCTAGTTTTGAGAACTTAGAAAATCTTGGTTATTGATTCTTGGAAACTTTTATTCTAAGACTATGTAGAAATTTAGTAATAGAAAAGAGAATTTAATTGTATTCGATGATCTTGCGAAATTGAACTAGATATTGTAAGAGGGTGACTAGAGACAGAGAGAACACAAGGATTTTAAGTTATAGGAATTAATTTTTGATGATTGGGGAAAATTATAGAATTCAAAAAAAAATATTTGAAGGTGGACGTTGAGGAAATATGAAGGTTGATTTATAAATAAGAATAAATTTTGTATGACATAGTGGTATTGGAGTTGAGTAAATACGAGACTCGATTTAAACAAGTTCAAGGATTTCATAAACTGGATTTAGAGGTTTCGGATATAATTTAGAACGAGGCGAAAATTTGATTAAATGAATAAGTGCTGATTCCTAAATAAGAGGGGTATGCTTCGTGGGAAATGTTTTAGAAGTTTGGAATTTTGTCTATGGTGATCGTGGTAAAGGGTTAGATGACTGAAGTTATAAAATTTTGAGGGTAGTCATACAACGGTTGATTTTTATATTGGGATTTGTGAGATAAAAATATAATGGGCAAATGATAAACTTGATGGTATTATAGAGAGATGATTAACTGACTTTCGTATGAAATCTTTCTTATTATTCCCTCAAAGGGTTTTTCAACACCATTGAATCCTAGTTTCCTTAATCACGACCAAATCAACTTCGATTATCTTTTCTTATCATATTAATATCTTGGGTTGTACTCAATTGAATTAAATTTGATTGTGACCTGAATCTCCATCCTTGTATGCTCGTTCTCAGACTTTGTTGAACCTGTCCTCCATATTGCCCAAATCTTGATTTCCCCAATTTGATCAACTTAGATCGTATCGAGACTAAATATTCTTAATATATATTATGATTGGATTTCCATGCAATTGACTTTCATTCTTTAACTTCTGATTTTGATTTTTTTTTCTTTCTTGAATAGTACCCCTTTATAGATAATTGGTAGTTATCTTTATTTTTTATGAGTACCAGTTTTCATGTAGGATGGTAGACTGCCTTACAGTTTTGATGATTTGTTATTTCTGTAACTTTTTTAGTTTAGCCCCTAGATTGCTTGTGTGTTTTGATACCCTATGACCGTTTTGGTTAGCATGACTAGTATACCTAGATGAGACTTTCACTACCACCATATGCCATGACCCTGTATGCCGTTCTTTTTGATGGTATGATTTGTTTAAGTTCTGGGACTTGATTGTAGGGGTTTGACCTAGAAGGAGTATGGATATTTTAATTTCGAGGACGAAATTTTTATAAGGTGGGTAGGATATGAGCACCCTGAATTTCGGGTTGATTTTTTTTTATTTTATTTTAATTTTCTGATTGATTAGTTTCGATAAATAATTATTCTGTTTATTTATCTTTAAGTGTACTTTTTCGTGCCTTTGATATTTGGAGTGTCAGGGATGTTCATCTCTGGAAACCTTCTTCACGAGTTTTGTAGTGGACAGGATTACCTTCATGATGGTATATAATGTCCCATCCAAACTTGTTCCCTTGTACTCTTTTTGCTTCGCACAACTTTGGGTCGAATTAGACCATTTGATCATTAATTAATTTTCCCACTCTTTTCCTTGATCATTATTAGCACGTTACCGTGACTTTTAATTTGGGAGCACCAGACCAGTCATTTTCTTGAAACCAACTTCTCATGCATGATCTACTCGAGACGCTCTTCGCTCATGACCTTCGTGTCCCACTCAGACACACCATTTTGTGCTCCATTTGCTTCACACAACT
Organism: Iris pallida; assembly: GCA_029216955.1. Classification (NCBI taxonomy): domain Eukaryota; kingdom Viridiplantae; phylum Streptophyta; class Magnoliopsida; order Asparagales; family Iridaceae; genus Iris; species Iris pallida. The sequence goes on from JANAVB010017908.1 coordinate 18,502, forward strand.
TTCCTGACACGTAACCCAATTTTATTTCACCCCACGGTGTCACATTCATTATCCAACTTGATTTGTGGGTACCTTGTCGACCAAAACCTGTCAGCCCCAAATATACACATGGCTCACATTGAGTCTACTACCCGTACGATACTTGTGTCCCATTTATTGGAATTTCCACATGCTACTTATTTACCCATGATCATAAATGTCTAAATTAAGTCATTTATGATATTAAATCTGATGTTGACCCAATCCAGCTCCACCAAGTCCAGCCCAGCTTCGTGCTACCCTCCATCATGACACCCTCAGCTCATTATCCTTGAAAAATATTAAGTACCCTATTCTACCTATTTTTAATATTTAATGGAAATTCCGTTATTAAATCCTATAGGAATAACCTAATTTTCCTATAATAAAATTCTAGCCTTTGGATTCTCCAAATAAATCTTATCCATTCATTTCCTACATACAAACATCCCCAACACCCCCTAGCCAAGTGGCCGGCCCTAATATTTAGGGAGTCACTTTTTCCTCTCTTTCTCTCTTCCTATTATTTTCCCACACACACAACTATTATTTTTTTTTCCCACACCAACAGCAGCATATGAACACCACCACCATCTACATAGCCCAACCTCCCCTCCTCCTTGGCCGAGCCCAGCCATTCCTGACCTTCCTCCGGCGTGGCCGACGCCATCGACCACCCCCCTGGCCGTTTGCCACCACCTCTTTTCCTTCCCTTCTTCAAACATCTCCACCACCAACGCCATAGCCATCACCACCAACCACCATAGCCATCATCACCAACCACCATAGCCACCACCACATCCATTCCGCCGCCGCCCCGCCGAGCCAGGCCGTGCCTTCGCCGGCCGGGCCAGGCCGCGCCGCCCCGCGTGCAGCCCCGCGCGGCGCTGAGCAGCAGCGCAACACAGCAGCGGCTGCACAGGCGGCCGAAACACCCCCTAGCGTACGAGTACAGCACCGCCGCTGGACGCACGCCGCCGTGGCCGAGCCCCCTAGGTTGGGTGCCCCTCCAGTGACCTCCCCTGGGTCCGCCGCTCCTTCTCCGGCGCGATGTATAGACGATTCGTGCATTTCGTACGAATTCCCGCCGTGACGCGCACGGAATCAAGTCCGTTTTGGCGCCCCGTCGCAGCAACTTCGCGTACAATTTTTGAGAAATCCGACTGTTGGATCGGCGATTTCTTCGCTCCGTCACAATCTCGGTATATCCACCTTCACTCCTGTCAATTTTCGTCCGTTAATTTTATCGTTTGATACATCAAAACCGGCCACCAAGTTGACCGTTTAAATTGTATTTATTTTGGACAGTTTCGCGGAGTCAACTTCGTCAGCTTGTACCTCCTCCACCGCAGCTCCATTTGGCGTGCTACCAGTTCCTGTACGAAGCTGGTATAACCCTCTTGCTACCCCTCCAGTTTCGTTTCATTGTGAGCTTGTTTGATTGGTTGAATTCGACGCCAAAGTTGACCGTCCGAATTCGTATTTTCCAACTTGTAAAATTCTATTTTTGAACACGGGACTCCAGATTTCATTTCTGACACCACCAGTAGACTCGTAGCGTCATTCTGGCATGTTTTCATATAAAATTTGTTAGTTTTGGAGGACGGGGGCCCTGGCACGTATTTCGGTGCAAAGTGGATCCCACAGTCCGGGTTAACGGGACTTTTTGATGCCGGCTCATCAGAATCCAATTCCGGGTATACCATTGAGTTTGTATCGTCATTCTGGACTCGTTGACATATAATTTGCTAGGTTTTGGTGGACATTAGATCTGGCACGTATTTCGGTACAAGTCGGATACCAATATCCGGGTCAACATGTCATTTTGAGATCGGCTCATCGGAATCCAATTCTGGATATACCGTTGAGTTCGTATCGTCATTCTGGACTTGTTGACATATAGTTTGCTGACTTTTGAGAATATTGGCTTCGACACGTATTTCCGTGCAAACCGGAATTCCAAGTTCTGGTCAACGGACCAAATTAAGATCGGGTCAACGGAATCCAATTCTGGATATACCGTTGGGTTCGTATCGTCATTCTGGTTTCATGGACATATAAATTATTATATTTTGTAGAGTTATTTTTTTGCACGTTTTTCGGTATAAAACGGCTCCGACACGGATACCATTTTGACCCGAAATTACCTTTTTGCCTTGTGTCCAAATTGGACCGATAGGTAGGCTATCCTAGCTAATTTGACCATTCTGGACACGTTGGCGATGTTTATTTTATCATCCGACAATGTTTGTAGATAGTTTCTCTATGTATCACCTTTTATTAATAATTAATTCTTATAATATTCGTATTTCGGGATTAGTACAACGGAACTGAGATCAGTCAATTCCAGTGATCTCACATCACTGAAATTGACAAGACGGACACATGGATCACTATAATAAGATTATTAACTTTACCGTTAATCATCTTATCTCGATTTGTGTGTCGTAAGTTTCGACGTACAAATAACAAAGTACACTTTATATCTTTAATAATTAGACTAGAATTGACCCTGTTTGACCAGAGTTGACCAGTTGACCAAAGTCAACTGTAAGTCAACACTTGACCTAGTTTGACTAGATTATTGACCGGAGTTGACCTAGAGTTGATTTGACTTAGAAGAACCTAGGATAATATAGATTGCTTGTAGAGATTCATTTATTACAACTTGAACACCTTGTAACCTGTGTTGCTTTAAATAGGACTATGTGGCTTCAGTTGGACCCCTATACATATCAGCTGTTCAGGTTATCAGGCGAGTACATTCTCTGATCATTTTATATCCTGCTTAGAATTATTTTTCTGCTTTAAATTACTTTACTTGATACTGTCACGTTGGTCACACGGATTAGTACTATATGGATCCCTTCTTGAGATGTTATCCCCTCAGAGAGCATCGGATACTTCATGATCTGTACGTTTCACTTACATGGCGTATCAATATACTTCATTGGTTCATTGAATCACTTGTGACATACCCTCATGATCACAGAGTCTTCCTTGAATCCTTCTATTTATTGGGCTTCCTAGAATCCCTATTTATGGGACTATCATGTACCACCCTTCGGGGGCCGTTGCATGAACATAACATAACCTGGCTGGATCATTGTGTATTGATTGGGGGTACGGGGGAGTAGAAGTGGACATGTGAATAATATCCAAGTAGTATCTCATCAGAATCATTCCGTAGTGTCTCATCAGAATCATTATATGCCATTTACATGTCTATATTGTACTCTGACTCACTAGCCACTGTTAGTTCTCTATTGTATAGTAGATATTTCTATTACAGTTCTCTCTCTCTGTTTACATACTGTATTTCCTTCAGTACCTGTATCTTACTTTACTGCATGATTATATTTTCTAACCTGCTATGAACTGTTGAGATGTATTGTGCTCACTCATGTCCTGACTGGACCTGTTGATAAATTTTACAGATAGCCTGGAGGTTGCCTGCTAGCCTAGAGGAGACACAGTAGAGGTTGTATAGATAGCTAGGGTTTTTCTTATAGCTTATTTTCAGTTGTCTTGAGTTGTATTTATGGATTACTGTATTTGAGATTTTGAGGTATTTCTGGGTTGTGTATCTTAGACACTTAGACTTCTATTTGATGTATCTCTTTGTGGATTTTATGTTTTATCTATCTTCCATTATGCTCTACCTTAGATGTGATTGAGTTTACATTCTGCTATGTCACCCCCTTTCGGGGAGTATAAACTGCTTAGCCTTAAACTGTTAGATGCATGAGACCTAGGACAGCGTTCTACCGCCGACACTGCGGCGTAGGCTAGACGTACCCACGTCTTGTGCCCTTACTCTAGGGTACGGGTCGTGACAGTGATGGACTAGATCGATAAAATGGAAGGTTTATTCGCATTCATAGGAGTTCCGAGTAGCAAGAAGGTAGTTTGGGCTGCTTTGCAACTAAGATTACAAGCAAAATATTGGTGGAATTTGAAAAAGCCGGTACTGCTCGCAACTGCGAAGGGTGGAAAGATTTCTTAGGCTTCGTTTAAGAAGGCATTTCTGGAGCAATATCTGCCTCTCGCCATCAGTCAAAAGATGGAGAACGAATTCATGGCACTAAAGCAGGGGAGCATATTCGTAGAAGACTATGAATCTGAATTTGCTAAGCTGACAAATTTTGCTAGTGTAATGATTCTAAATGAGATAGTGCGCATGAACCGGTTCATTCAAGGCTTGAATAATAACATTCAGGAGAGTGTTCTGAACCGGGAGTATGATTCATATAGCAAGGCTTTCGAGGCGACAGTACAGGTGGAACAAGTTTAGCTGAAGAGTGCACCAGCGAAAATTCAGTACGGTCGTAATCAGCCTGCTAAGAGATACCACATGATGGTGAGAGAAAGACCGATGGGGAACCACGAAATAAAATGTTATTTAACCACTGCGGCCGACATGGATATGTGAAAGAAGACTGTCGCTATGCGAAAGGTCTGGAATGCAGTTACTGTAGGAAGCGTGGGCACACCAAGAAAGATTGTCATGTCGCCAATAAAGCTTGTTTCAGTTGTGGCCAACAGGGTCACGCCGTCAGAAATTGTCCGAAAAGAAATTGAAACGATACTGAAGAGCGTGGGCCGCTGAGAGACCCACTGCCGATTCGGGACAATCCGTATAATCAGCAGCTACAGAATGCTAATGCTCGGCCAATTCGACTAAACTAGGCTCAAAATGACAAACCAAATCTATCCTAGGACTCCTATGGTTACAACCACAACTATGATCTACTCTAAGATGGGTTCTCAAGCATACTAACTATACACACGTAGGTATATATACATACACATGTATTCACAACACAAGCCTACTCTTATTTCTAACAAATGGTTGTGTGTGTGTGTGTGGTACCTGTAGGTTACTGAAGTGAGTCAAAACTGAGATTAAAACCAACAAAACTCAACCATGGTATGCCTCATTTTAATATACTCTTATATACATATAAACAAAATAGGAAAACTATGTATATATCCATACATATGCTCATTTGGAAGAAATGACACATGGTTTGAAATAGTTCTAATGAATCAAAATCTGGGATTAATTCCCCTCGACCCATTCTCAACATATATGCTTGCAATGGGCTTCAACGGAGTCTTACTTATATATATATATATATAATTACATATATACATAGCTACAAAGAAAAGCACATATGCTCATAATTGATAAAAAAATATGAAATAAATCCAAGAGTTGGTTCTCACAAGTCCAAAACCTCATATACATACTAAAAACCTAGATTTTATAAGTTAAATTCCTGGAAAACAAAATATCATATTCAAACTCAAATTTGCAATTAAAGGAAAAACCCATTTTTCACACAACGATCCAAAATAAGATATACACAAAATGAACCCACGAAACTCGGCATACACGTTGGTATCAACCTACGTGATGTGCTCGGGTACGCCCGGGTTCGAAATCATATCCGTGTCGTGTCCACAGAACGCGTATCGGAAAACCCGATACCGCGTGTCAACGTGCACGTATGCGTGCGTTCTCGCTCGATTGAGCACCGCACACACAACAAAAAGCCCCGTGCTCCTGCACGTAACTAGGGGGGTCCTGGGGTAGGTCTAGGACACGGCAACATTGCGACACGTCGTACCGAGGTAACGCACGCAGCCCCGCACACACGCGCGGCCTGCTGCGAGCGCCCTCGTGCGCGCAGACGACTCGGGGTTGGTCCTTCGGGTAGTCTAGGTATAGGTTGATGCGTTCCAGGACCTGGAACGGGTCCTCGTCGCGTCGAGAGCGCGTACGAAGTCCATTTCAGCAACAAAAATTAGCCCGAGTGTACAGTGCGGCTGAACGATGCACGTCGAATTTTTTCGCGCTCGCTCAACGAGAAGCCGTAAAATTTTAGCAGCATGGGGGCAGAGGTTGCCCTCACGTGGTCAAGAAATTTTAGATGAAAATAAGGTCTGTGCATCGAGATACAATACGCTGACAGCAGGGCATGCACGGCCTCGTGCACGGGATCCGTGCACGTGCGTCCGATGCCCGAAACGCTCTAAAAATTCATCGATTTCAAATCCGCCTTCACAAAAGTTTCTAAGAATGATATTATCTAAACATCCATGAAGACAGAATCGAAAAACAGCAACTTTCTATCCTAAGCGGCATTTCGTTGAACACATGCCGTAAAGGACCAACACGTGTCCGATACCTCTATCAAACGAAGTCAAAACCCAACCAAACTTTATGGGCAAGTCTACGGCACCTATATGGATGCAAAAATGAAAGAAATTCCAGAATAACTATGGTAGAAAAGGGTTTACCTATTGAGTATCAAAAACTCAATAAACGGAGTCCCTCGGTGGTCGTGTCGGTCGATTCCCCCCCAAGCAGTTGCCTCCGCCTCCTCGTTAGCAATGCTCCAGCAGATCCTCCTCTTATAGACGAGTGCAACAGAGTTCGTTTGGGGAGAAACGGACTCCGGATGAAGAAAATGGGATTTTTGGAGGAGGAGATCTACTACGGTTCACTTATGGAGGCTAAACTTCACAAATGAAAAGAGAGGGGAGGGTGTACTGCTATGGGCAGCCAGGATGGGGGTCTCTAGGGTTAGGGTTTCACTTGGGCCAACTCTCTCTTAAGTAAGAATAAGGTCCAAGTCAAAAAGGCTAAAAAGGCTTACATGCAAAAGGCTTAAAAAAATCAATTAAAAGCCTTCTAAATTGGATCCAAGCCCTAAATGAATTCTAATAAGTAAAAAAATAATTTCTAAGACATGGTTAGGCTCCTATACAATGTCCACTAAGGTTAAACCAGTTGCTAGCACAACACAAGTCAAAGTATCTAGAAAATCACAAAATGGCCAAAATGGCTAAAATGACTAAAATATCCTTTCTATGAAAAAGTGGATGCTACAAGTCTACCCCCCTTAAAATAATTTTTTCCTCAAAATTAAAGATAAACTGCATGATTAAGAAAGGATAAAATCATACCTCAAGACTGGAAAAGATAGGGGTATTGTTCGTGCATCTCATCCTCCCTCTTCCAGGTGGACTCTCCTGGAGAGTGATACCTCCAAGCTACGCGAACTAAGGGTATCGACTGGATCTGCAATACCTTCTTCCATCGATCCAGAATCTCCACAGGCTGCTCTGGATAACTGAGAGTAGGGCCCACCTCAATCTCGGAATGGTCCAGTACATGGCTAGGATCTGTCGCATACCGTCTCAACTACGATACGTGAAATACATTGTGGACTCCCGCTAAGGAAGGGGGCAAGTCCAGTCTGTATGACACGTCATCAACCCTTCCGCTGATAATGAAAGGTCCGACGTAGCGTGGGCTAAGCTTCCCTCCTCCACCGAAATGAATAGTGCCTCGAGTCGGTGAAATCCTCAAGAATACCATATCTCCAACCTAGCACAAGCATGGTCTCAATTAACTAAAAACAATCACATAATCAACAAAAATCACAAACAACAAAATTCTAATCCTAAGTCTAAGCTATACCTCAAACTGCAAAGGTCTTCGGTGGCTGTCGGCCCAATGCCGCTGTCTGTCCTGCGCCACGCGAAGTCAATTCCTGATGAGCTTTACCTTCTCGGCTGCGTCAACAACCATCTCAGGTCCCAATAAAGCTCGCTCTCCAACCTCATCCTAAGACAAGGGAGTACGACATCTACGCCCGTACAACGCCTCGAATGGTGACATACCAATGCTGGCCTGGTAACTGTTATTGTATGCAAACTCTACCAAGTGCAGGTGATCCTTCTATGATCCTCCAAAATCCAGTACACAAGTCCGCAGCATGTCTTCGAGAGTCTGAATAGTCCTCTCCGACTGTCGTCCGTCTGAGGGTGGTATGCAGTACTGAATTTGAGCTGAGTGCCCAAACTAGTCTGCAGACTCCGCCAGAAATGGAAAGTAAAGCGACTATCCCGATCCGAGATAATACTCACCGAAACTCCATATATCCTGACAATCTGCCGCATATACAACTCCGCTAGCTTCTCAGTAGACGTCCCCACTTTGAATGGCAAAAAGTGGGCCAATTTGGTCAACCTGTCCACGATGACCCAAACCGCGTCTTTCTCTCCTGGTGAACGCGGCAATTCAAAAACAAAATCCATCATGATGTGCTCCCACTTCTACTCCGGAATGGGCAATGGCTACAACAGTCCTCCTAGCCTCTGCCTCTCTGCCTTAACCTGCTGACAGACTAGACACCTGGCTACGAAGCGTGCTACCTCCCGCTTCATCCCATACCACCATACATGCTCTTTTAAGTCTCTATACATCTTGTTGGCACCTGGATGCATGGTATACTGAGAGCGATGGGCCTCCTGCATGACCTTCTCTCGAAGCTTTCCGCTAGGCACACATAGTCTGGAACCATGCCTCAATGTGCCATCCTCCGCAATGACGAACTCCTCATCCGCCAATCCTGCTCGAACCTGCTCTCGGATACACCACAGAGTAACATCGTCGAACTGAGCTGACTTGATCCTCTCCATCAAGTCTGACTGAATCTAAAGGCCCCACATCTGCATCTGAACTCCTGGCACGATCACCTCGATCCCCAAGCTCTCCAAATCTGCTAATAAGTGACGATCCATCGTCAAGCACATAGCTACCGGATACCTACTCAAGGCATCGACAACCACGTTGGCCTTCCCTGGATGGTACTGTAATGAAATATCGAAATCTTTTATCAACTCCAACCATCTGTGCTGCCTCATATTGAGCTCTTTCTGTGTAAACACATACTTCAAGCTCTTGTGGTCTGTAAAGATATCCACACGCTCTCCGTATAGATAGTGCTTCCACTGCTTTAGAGCAAAGATAACTGCCGCCAACTCCAAATCATGGGTAGGGTAGTTCTTCTCATGCAGACATAATGCCTAGATGCATAGGCAATCACCTTCCCATGCTGCTGCAAGATACAACCCAAACCTTTTCCTGAGGCGTCACTGTAGATAGTGAACCCGCCTGATCCTGATGGCAATGACAAAATTAGGGCTGTCGTCAGTCGCTTCTTCAGCTCATCAAAAGCAACCTAACACTCCTCTAACCAGACAAACTCTGCGTCCTTCCGGGTCAGCCTAGTCAATGGCTCTACAATCCAGGAGAAATCCTGAACAAACCTCATGTAGTATCCTGCCAATCCCAGAAAGCTCCTGATCTCTGTGACTGAACTCGGTGTTGTCCACGCCTCAACTGCTCTGGTCTTCTTCGGGTCGACTGAGATCCCATCTCCGGTCACCACATGACTTAGGAAATCAACTCGATCCAAGAAGAACTCATACTTCGAGAGCTTGCCATAAAGCTGCTCCTTCCTGAGAGTCTCCAGAACCACTCTCAAATGCTTTTCATGCTCCTCCGGGGTCTTCGAATACACTAAAATGTCATCGATGAACACCACCATGAACTTGTCCAAGTACTGGTGGAACACCTTGTTTATCAAGTTCATGAACACCATCGGGGCGTTAGTTAACCCAAACAGCATTACCATGAACTCAAACTGGCTATACCGAGTCCTGAAAGCTGTTTTCGGAATATCCTCCTTCTTCACCTTCACCTGATGATAGCCTGACCTCAGATCAATTTTGGAAAATACTATCGCTCCGTTCAGCTGATCGAACAGGTCATCGATCCTCGGCAGCGGGTACTTATTCTTGATCGTGAGGCTGTTGAGTGCCCTATAGTCGATACACATCCGTACCGACCCATCCTTCTTCGGTACAAAAAGTACTGGCGTACCCCACGGTGAAGAACTCGATCGGATGTAGCCCTTGTCCTGCAACTCATCCACCTGCTTCTTCAACTCCATAAGCTCACTGATGTTCACTCTATAGACATGCTGAGATGTCGGCTCTACGCCGGGTACCAAGTCTATAGAGAACTCCACATCCCTGTCCGGAGGCAACCCTGGCAACTCCTCCGGAAACACATCCATAAACTCAGCTATCAGTGGATGTGGCACGCTCTGCTCCTCTATACTGAAACTCCGCAGAAAACTTCGCTGCTCTGCTCTGACTCACGTCTGGTGAACTCGAACTCTGGCTCTCCTGGCATGCTAAAAAGAACTCTACCACCGCGATAATCTATATTGGCATGGTGCCTGCTCAACCAATCCATATTGAGTACAATATCGTAGTTCGGTAATGGCATTACGAGCAGACTCACATCCAATTTTCGGTCTCCTAAAACTACTCTTCGATCCTTGTAAACATCACGGACGAGGATAATACCACTCCCAGTCGTGATCTTGTAAGTCCTAGGCAAAGGTTCAGAAGAAAGCTGGTGTCTAATGGCAAATGATACAGACACAAAGCTATGGGAAGCACCCGAATCAAATAATGTGAATGCGAAAAAAGAGTCGATAAGAACAGAACCTGCTATCAGATCGCCTACTGCCTCGATATCCTCCGCTGCCATGGCGAAAGCTCGCCCCTACTGGCCTCCTCTAGTCTGTGCTGGTGCTGAACAAACTTCTGCTGCCGAGTCGACAATGGTCCCCTCTGCTGCTCCACTGGAGCCTTGGTTCATGCTCCGTGTCCTTTACTCCCGAAAGCCTCAGGACACTCCCTCAATTGATGCTCCGATGAACCGCAAAGTAGGCACTTGCCTAGACTCTTCCTGCACTCATTCCACCTATGCTCTGGCTTCTTGCAGAAGTCACAAATGGTGGCCTGCTGCTGTCTCGGTGCCTGCTGACCCTGTCTCTACTGTGTCTGCTGGAACGGCCTATGCTACTGCTGTAGAAGCATGGAATTTCACAACCAGAAAGCCCATGCGCCAGGCATTATATGCGCCAGAACTCAGACAGCTAATCAAATAAGCCATAGACATTCGAAGAAGGACTTTTTATTTATATATATAAAAGTCTATTACATGTCTAGAAAAGGTTGTACAAAGGAGAATTTCTATATAGGAAGGATCCTAGATCAACAGCCACCATGCGCCTTCCAGATAGGCGCAGCAACCACCATGCGCCTTCCAGATAGGCGCAAGCAACCACTATGCGCCTTCCAGATAGGCGCAGCAGTCACCATGCGCTGTCAGCCAGGCGCAGCAGATGTCATGCGCCTCCAGCCAGGCGCATCCTACCATCTCTTCAGCAGCTCAGTTATGTGCATCCAGCTCAGTTATGTGCATCCCTTCAGCAGCTCAGTTATGAGCAACTCTTCCAACCAGGCTCACCTGGCCGAGCAGAGCCCAGTTATGTGCCGCTCTTCCAGCCAGGCTCACCTGATAAGTGCTTCGCCAGGCAAAGCATTTAACCCTCTGGCTGGAACCAAGGAAGAGAAGAGCACCGCAAATGCTGTGGCCAGGGGAGGCTTCGAAAAAGCCTCCAAAGACCAAGAAAGACCGTGATCGAAATTATGGCACAAGAAGCTTTCAACACAATCAAAGTGGGCGGCACCCACTTTGAAGGAAGAGAGAGCCTAGCACCACCATTCCGATCTACGGCTCTTCCGGAACAACGGAGACGAGGCCCGAACATCCCTATCTTTGGATGCAACAGGCACCTTCCGCCTGCCTCAGAAGCCCTCGACTCCGTCTTTTGGATGTAACAGTCACCTTCAAGTGCATCGAAGACAACACGACGTCTCAACTTTACCCTCGGGAGCACTTCGTCAACAGAATGCACCCACATATCCAAGTTCATGTTGGAAGTACGTGAGGGAATGAGAAGCAAACCTTCTCTCCATGCCACTATTTATAGGCCGGGCAAATCAAACCCACGCGCCAAGTGGATGACTCTCTGAATTCTGTGCAATGAATTTGCATTAAATGAATGAACCGGACGCCTCGAATTCAGCCAAACGGCTATTTATAGCACTCGAGGAGCGAGACAGCCGCATCATTAAAGGACATGTCGGATGCGCCAACCAAACAGCGCATCACATGGACACGCCCTCCAGCATCAGGCACATCACACAGACGCGCCCTACAGTACCCGGCGCATCACAGAGGATGCGCCCTCCCTCATATCTCCATGCCGAGTAGAACACCAACCAATGTGCCCACTCAGCTGTCCATCGAACGTCACAAACATTAAATGCTGAACTGACACCAGAGTTGGCAGCACGCTTCCCAAAGTCTGAACAGTTGACAGCTTTTTTCAGAGAACGAAGCGTCGGCAACGTCAGCATCATCATGACTCTATTCCGACGGCTACTGCCACGTGGCCATCCGCATGCGCCTCTACGACCATGCGTCCAAATCGCCATGCGCCTTTACGGCCATGCGTCCAAATTGCCATGCGCCTCTACGGCCATGCGTCCAAACCAGCATGTGCCTCAAAAGCCATGCGCCTCAGACCCTTCACTGATCCCTAAAGACAGAAGAAGAGTCTCCAGTTGAAGATTTGCATGCGCCTCAAAAGCCATGCGCCCCAGACTGATCTCTGATCCCGAAAGACAGAAGGAAAGTCGCCTGCATGCGCCTCAAAAGCCATGCGCTCTAAACAGTTTATAACCCCTAAAGGGTATGAGCCGCAACCTCCTCATGCGCCCAATCAAGGCGCAGCTCACCAGATTACTCCCCCCCACCAAATCCGAGATCTTCGAGCCATGGGTCGATGACACGTGTCCTTTGACTCAACTCGTCCAAGATTTTAGCAACAGAAAGATCTTCTCCTCTGCTACGTGCCGGCTCACAACAGCAGTATGAAGAGTTCAACCTCCCAATCAGGACGCATCATCCGTGCACCCCCATCAGCAACTTCCATGTGGCGTCCCCACACACCGGCGCATCCTACATGCGCGCATGAGCAGCCAGCCTGCAAAACTATAAATAGAGGGATCTTCTCCTTCAGACGGAATTTACAACGAACATACAAGGAATCATCAGAGAGGCAGATACAGACACTCAACGCCTTCCTCCTCTCAGCAAGCTCCAGCACCCAGAGCAATCCACGCCTTCAGAGAACCGATAACCGTCGTCAGCCGGTCAACGGAGTCAACGCATTACCACTCTCTCCATTGGTACTAAGGACCCAGCTTAAACAAAAGTGTACTCCTAGGACTACATCTAAGTCCTACATTGTAACACTGTTCTGTTTGTATTAAAGTTTTCAATCAAACAATTTTAATGGCAAACAAGCTGGCGACTCTGCTGGGGACTTCTTTCTCCTCTTTCGAGAAAGTCGTGTCGCAGGCCGACGATGTGAAGGTGGGCTCCTTCCACAAGACGCTGGTCGTGCGCCTCAATCAACAGGCGTACGAGGAGTTCATTTCTGAAGGAAGTGCGAGTCCTTCGAAGCGGCTACCAAAGCCGAAGAAGATCCGCACGGCCTGGGTGCGCAAGGTCGACGCCTCGGGCACCACCACTGAAGGGGATGCAGCAATCCAGCCTTCCCTTCCTGCTGACGTTCTCAGCAACCAAGGTGCGCCCGCCGATGCAGCGCATCTCTTGGGGAAGCGTGCGGCCGACCACGTTCCCCAGCTATCTCCCTCTCAGGCGAGGAAGATACGTCGACGGAGCAGGGGCGCAGCCAATGCCCCGCGCATCACCTCTGATGCGTCACAAAAAGCCTCTGTCTTTGACAGACTCACTCGCTGTAATGGCGAGGAGAATTTGGATGCTGAGTACTATGCACCCCAGCGGGCTGGTACGAAGAAATCTACGGTGGCACGGGCCATGCGCCACAAACGTGTTATGCCAGCAGCCGGCCAGAGGCACGCGCTCGTCATCACGCGCGCTGCCGATGGCAAGATGTACAAGGTTGACTCAAGTGCTTCTGCACTAGCAACGAGTCGATCTTCAAAGTCCTCATCTCGCTTGGGCGTATCTACTGCGTGCACAACCAAGTCGAGAGAGGCAAACTCAGTGGTCTTGAACTCCCGCGCCTCCTCTGGTTGTGCGTTTGAGGTCCGTTCAAGTCACTTCAAATGTTGTGGTTCCTCCACTACTGATCGTGATGCCTGTTTGGTATTAGATCAGGGGGCGCAGCACTCACCTGACCACCCCGGCGTTTGGCCTTGCCATACGTCTGAAGGGGGTGTGAAGGCACCACTCTCCTCCAATGACCTGCGCAACGTGATCACTCGCAAGCGCCGGTCAGGAGAGTCGACCAACAAGCACGATGCGCCTCTCACGGGGCATACTTGTGCGGTGGTCACCTTCAATTGCTGTTGCAAGGCGACAGCTCCACCAAGACAGTCGGTCTTCCAACGACTGCAATCATCGACACCTCTCCAACGTCGTCTTAGGACAAAGGTGTCAGCTGAAGAGGAGCCAAAGGTTGCTTCATGCAACGTGGTCTCCAACTCCTCATCAATCCGGAAGACGACTGCCAATTCCTCGTCTTCATCCAAAAGCCAGCCGAGGAAAACCAAGGCAACTGTCTCGACCTCTGGAGTGTTTGAAGGCACTCGGTCGAGGAAGAAGTCCTTGGAGGAAGCTGGGGGTAGCCAGACCCTTGTTGAGCCTCCTTCCGAAGACGAAGATGTCCAAAGCACGGCTGCGGTGGATCTTCATCATCAAGGCGAGATTACTCTCCCTGAAGCCCCTTAAAATGAGGATGTCCTCCAGGACACTGCCGGGGGTAGTTCTGGAAACGAAGAGGTCCTTCAAGACGGAGCTGAGGGCAAGCAGACCCTTGCAGATACGCCTATTGAAGATGAACTCCAGAATGTGGCTGGGGGTGGCCCAACACCAGGAGAAGTGACTCCCCCGCATGAGAGTGAGGCCGAAAGCGAAGCCTCAACCAATCCATCCACTCCTGGCCGTGTCAGGACAGTATACATGGCTGGGGATGATGTCGAGTCTGATGCGCTGTCACAGGACATAGTCCAGCACATAGACTCATTGGAGGGAGGACACAAAACCCTCTCTGCCTCTATGCAAGCACTGACTCAAGCAGTGTTTGAGATGCGATCGGCCTTGATCAGGACACCTTCAACTGGTCCTGACCCAGGAGCTAATGGGGAGTCGAGTGTGCCCCTCCAACGGGCGCCCTCGGATACAGAAGCACATCGGACCTCGGAGCCCTCAAACGCTCCAATCCAGATGGTACCTCCTTCCCCGACTCCTAGCTCTACGGAGGATGTGGTCGAAATGATCAAAGACCTGCGGGAGCGCTTCGAGTCCAAGAACAGGCAAGAGAAACGCCAGAAGATGGGCATTCCCCAGCCTTATCCCCTCGAGTGGAACAAGGTGGTTTATCCCCCAAAGTATAAACCACAAACACTCACCCCATACGACGGGAAGGACTCTCCGTGACGGTACCTGACGTACTTCCAGTCACAGACAGGGCATCTTCCGAAGGAGGACGCGCTCCTCACCAGTATCTTTGTCGGGGCCCTGAAAGGAGTGGCGTATGACTGGTACTGCAGTCTCCCCGATAATTCTATATCATCCTTCGACGACCTGACGCGTCTCTTCCTCGACCGCTTCTACGACGGCAGGAAGGACATGACGATGGCGTCTCTCATAGAGATACGTCAGAAGGAGAAGGAAACGGTTCGGGCGTTCATCGAACGCTTCCGACAGGCTTGCTTCAGGCTACCTCCAGGCATGCCAGAACATGCGCTCCTCTCCGCTTGCAGCATGAACATGTTGCCTGCAGTAAAGCTCTGGCTCAACTCTACTCCCCCTCCTGACTGGAGCTCCCTGATCATCGAAGCTGAAGCTGCAGAAAAGAAGGCGGCCAATGCACGTCTTCTGGGTGTCAGCTTCCCCGCCTTTGACGATAAAGGAAAAAAGTCTGCAGCTAACAGCTCCGGACGAGAAACAAAGGAGAAACAGGCATTGACTGTTAATGCCTCAAAAGGCGCATCTGCGCCTACTCAGAAGCCTCCACTGGCACCAAGACCCAAGGAGGTTTATTCATTCAATGATGACGACACCCTGCAACTTTTTGAGATACTGAAGCAGGGTGACAAGATCAAGCTACCGGACCCAAAGCGGCCCGATGAAGTTAGGAAAGTGGACAACCCAAGGTACTGTCACTACCATCGGTTTGTCGGACACCCGACCAAGGACTGCTACGTCCTCAAGAATTACATCCAGCGCATGATCAATGAGAATGTAATCTCCGTCGACTATGAAGAGAAGACGGTGTCGGCCAATATGGTTTCGCTTCAGTTCGGCACCTTGCCGCCAACTACCACACAAGATGGCGTCGTCCCCATCCCTAAGGCGACAATGGAGGTGGTAAACTTACCACCTACTCGTGACAATGTGAGTGGACTCACCCCGCTCACCACATCTCGAGGAGAGGTCCTCTGGGTTCACCTCGACCTCGTCTCCGAGGTGAATCAATCGGAGGTACGCCATACCTCCAAATCAAAAGGCAGGAAGATCAAGTCTTGTCGCACATTCTCTTCTTCAACAGAAGAGGCACTTCCAGTGCAAACACGTGCACAACAGAGCTCTCAATCCGGCGAAGCCGCCGCCGAGGTGGTGCCTCCTGGCACCATCCCTGAAGAGGGTCCATCTAAGCCCTCAGCAGCCAATAAGCAGAAGCAGATGGAGGCCCGTTTTGACAGACCTCTACAGAAGGAGAATGCTTCGGGGCTGTCCAAGCCTCACAACTTCGACATTCTGGCACAATTAGCCAGTACACCTGCGCGCCTGTCTTTGTTCGAGCTCCTGCATCTTTCTAAAGATTCCCGAGAAGCTCTCTGCGAAGCTCTGAAGGACGCTGAATCCTTTCTCAGTCAGGTCAAGCAGCCTGAAGACCTCCCAACTACTTGTGCGCACTGTCATTGTGCGGATGAAGTTATCCCAAACATAACTTTCACCCAACAAGACATGCTGCTCAAGCATTACCGACATAACCGACCGCTGTATTATACAGGGTACATTGGCTCGGTCAAGGTGAGCCGGATTCAGATCGATCCTGGGTCTTCCCTAAGCATCATCCCGAAGGCGCTGCTATCTAAGCTGGGGATCCCGATGTACCGGCTTGCGCCCTCCAATACAACCATCAGTGGCTTCAATGCTAGCAAGAGCGAGCCATTGGAAAAGATCCGACTGAAGTGTCACATTGGCAGCCTCAAAACTGAGGTGACTTGTTATGTGGTAGATGCCGAGGTCAACTACAACATCCTGCTCGGTCGACCATGGCTGCATGAGTACATGGTGGTGCCCTCCATGCTCCACCAGTGCATGAAGTATGTATCCACCAACGGCGTCATCCGGACGGAGTTTGCAGACATCGATCCTTTCAAAGGGATTGAAGCCTACTTCACCGATTCCGACTTGTACAAGCCCATTGACAAGGAGGAAGCCAACGACGCTGATGATGAGGCAGAGACGGCAACAGAGCCGGACATGGAGCCTGAGACGACTCCTGACGCCCCCTTGAAAATCCGACTGAAGGGGAAACCACCCCAGAAGGCGCCTCCAATGAGCATCAAGCTATCAGGGAAAGCGCCGGCTCGCGAAGCACCCCTGAAGATACGCCTCAAGGGAAAGCCACCTCAAACATCGGCTCCCCTGGTGGCAAAATTACAAGGGAAGGCACCACTCACCGGAGGCGCAGCCGAGGTGCCTCTCAAGGTGCGTCTCAAGGGCAAGCCGCCGTAGTCATCCAAGGTGTCAGAGAAGGCTCATATAACCCTCTCAGACCCCAAAGCTGTGTTGGACTCTCCTAGTCCGCCCCAGTTCTTACAGACGAGGAGCTTGGTGATTATATCTCGGCTGACATAGAGGCACCCTCCTTTGACAATATAATCCTACGGGATAAGATCTCGTATTTTATCAATAATAGAGTGTCTTTTAATTATTCTTGTCTTCCACACTGGAATGCCATGTATACATTAGACAACGCTCTACGGTCGTTGCAAACACAAATAACGACCGTCTACCACAATCGAGTAGTCCCGTCTCAAGGAGTCTTCATAGTCCCTCCACGGAGCCGAGACCAAGGCACCATCATCTCGGGCAAAGTCGAGCGTCATCGGGACCTCCCGTCAATCGAGCCCAAACCTGATACCGGCAGAGTAAAAGTCTATCGGTACACGGATGCGGCAAAGCACATCATCCAAAAGATGGGCTACGACCTGAAAAGCAACAAAGGCTTAAACTACGGCAAGGGTCGGCATCTCCCTGTCCGGCTTTCGATGCCCAATGGAAAGCCACAGGACTATTATAATCGGACTAGACGAGGGTTAGGCTATGTCACGCCGCCATCAACCCCAGAGAGTTCAGATGCAGAAGACATAGAACATTCCCATTCGTCCGAAGCAACGACTTGGGATTCCGATACCAGTATCGGATCAGTCTTCAGGAAAGTGCTATCAGCTAACATGATGTCAGCACAACCTCAAAAGGTGAAGGCGAAGACCAAGCGCCAGAACCCTTCGAAGAAGAACCCTGGACCCAACGCCTAGGGGAACAATGGGAATCTCGTTTTGAGCTTCGTGAACCTCCCACCGAAGACGAAGTCGAGCAGATCGACCTCGGGGAGGGGTCTTCTTCCAAACCCATCTTCATCAGTAAAAGCCTGGAAGGAGAAGATCGAGAATCTTTAATCCAACTGGCTAAAGAGTATATCGACGTCTTCGTCTGGAGCTATGAAGACATGCCGGGACTCGATCCACAGATCGCAATGCATAGGTTGAACATCTTACCTGATGCCAAACCTATCAAACAACAGCAGCGACGCTTCAGTCCGGACATCATGAATGCCATCGATCAGGAGGTAGACAAACTCTTGACCAGCGGCTTCATTCGTGAGGAACAACACCCGGATTGGGTAGCTAACGTCGTTCCTGTCACCAAGAAGAACGGGAAGATACGAGTCTGTATCGACTTCAGGGATCTCAACTCTGCTTGCCCGAAGGACGAATTCCCGCTTCCAATTACTGATGTGATGATCGACAACACATGTGGCTTTGAGCGTATGTCCTTCATGGACGAGTATTCAGGCTACAATCAAATCAAGATGTTCCCCGATGACGCAAAACACACGTCATTCAGGACTCTAAAGGGTGTTTTCTGCTACACAGTAATGTCCTTCGGCTTGAAGAACACCGGTGCGACATACCAGCGAGCTATGAGCACCATCTTCCGTCAATATCTTCGCAAGACGGTCGAATGCTATGTTGACGACATCGCAGTCAAGAGCCGCCTCAAAGGAGATCACCTACAGGACCTGAAGATGGTCTTCGATCTCATGCGGGCACATCAACTCAAAATAAACCCCTCTAAATCCTTTCTGGGGATTTCTAGCGGCAAATTCTTGGGCTTTGTCATCACAGTGAAAGGCATTCATGTTGATCCTGAGAGGACCAAAGCCATCCTCAACATGGACCCTCCGAAGAACCTTCGAGAACTTCGGGGCCTACAGGGATGTCTGGCATATATCCGGAGGTTCATAGCAAATCTCTCCGGTAGATGTCAACCCTTTACTCAGCTCATGAAGAAGGGAGTCTCTTACGTCTGGACAGAGGAGTGCCAAAAGGCTTTCGACGACATCAAGGCTTACTTAACAAGCCTACCAGTCCTGGTAGCGCCAGTCGCCGACAAACCATTTCTCCTCTACGTTCGTGCCATGGATCATTCTCTTGGCGCTCTGCTGGCTCAAAACAGCGATACAGGCTTTGAGCAAGCAATCTACTACCTCAGTCGAACACTCATCGGGGCCGAACACCGGTACAACCCCGTCGAAAAGGAGTGCTTGGCTTTGGTGTTTGCCATCCAGAAGACTCGTCATTATGTCTCGGGTCAGACAATTCATGTCATTTTCCGAGTCAATCCGCTCAGAGTCCTCATGACGAAGCCAGGATCATTGAACTCCCGGCTGGCTACATGGGCGATCTTGCTAACACCGTACAACATGGTGTTTGTGCCGCAAAAAGCTGTTAAGGGTCAAGCTCTGGCTGACTTTTTAGCTGCGCACCCCATCCCAGAATCCTCAAAACTCTATGAAGATATCCCGGATGAGGTCCAAGGATCCAACGTCACTGAAGGAAGCTCCGTTTGGCGGATGTTCTTCGACGGCGCTTCGAGAACAGGCCCCAAAGGCCAAATCATCGCAGGAGTGGGGGTAGTCTTAGTCTCCCCCGATCAGCTGGTCATCCAGCGTGCGTACTCTCTTTCGAAGCCATGCTCCAACAACGTTGCCGAGTACAACGCACTCGTCATAGGACTCCAGCTCGCACAACAGCTGGGGGTCGACCATCTGGAAGCTTACGGCGACTCAAAACTCGTCGTAAACCAGGTTCGGGGACAATACGAAGTTTGCCATAAAGATTTAATCCCTTATCATGAAGTCACGTTGAACATCATTTCAACCTTCATCGGGTTCTTTATTGAACATGTCCCCCGTTTACAAAACTTGGAGGCCGATGCTCTGGCCGGCCTCGCAGCCTCATTAGTAGCGCCCTTTGGGACTCAACACTATATCACGGTAACAGGACGAGATCTGATTTGTCCCAGAAACAACCTATGCTTGCGGGTGGCTCACGCCATGCCGACAAACACTGGTGTTAATGTCCGAGACTGGAGGTTCCCGTTCATCGACTTCGCTGTCTATGGAATCCTTCCAGAGGACCCGAAGGAAGCCGTCTCAGTCAGGAGACGCTCTCTTCGATTCTACTACGATACGGCTACTAAAATGTTGTACCGACGCTCCTTCGATGGGCTCCTCCTTCGATGCCTGTCCAACGAAGAAGCAGCCGAAGCTCTTCAAGAAGCTCATGACGGAACTTGTGGAGCTCATCAACCCGGTCCTAAGTTGCAAGATCGACTGCGACGTATGGGCTACTACTGGCCAACCATGGTTGCCGATGCTGTCGAATATGCCAAGAAGTGCCACGTGTGCCAACTTCATACAGACTTCATACATACACCATCGGAGCCGCTACATCCTACAGTCGCCTCCTGGCCCTTCGAAGCCTGGGGTATGGACATTGTAGGGCCAATCACCCCTCCTTCATCGAGAGGACACCGTTTCATCCTGGCCATCACCGACTACTTCTCCAAATGGGTGGAAGCAGTTCCACTAGCAGAAGTAAAAAGCTCCAGGGTGGTCAGCTTTATCAAATACCATGTCATTTACCGTTTCGGAGTACCCCGGCGGATCATCCATGACAATGGTCCTCAGTTTATCAGCCACATTTTCAGCAGGTTCTGTGACAAGAATCGCATTCAGAACGTGGCCTCAACCGCCTACAATCCGGCAGCAAACGGATTGGCTGAGGCATTCAACAAAACTATCGTTAGGCTGCTCAAAAAGGTCGTGTCATCCAACAAACACGACTGGGACGAAAAGCTTGGCGAATGCCTTTGGGCCTACCGCACAACGGTACGGACCCCAACCGGTAACACTCCATTCTCCCTGGTCTACGGGAGCGAAGCAGTACTGCCTCTCGAGATACAGATACGTTCGCTCCGCGTAGCAATCACAAACAAACTCACAGAAGAGGACAATCAACGTCGTCGTCTGCGGAAACTGGAGGCACTTGACGAAAAGCGTCTCCTAGCTCAACAACGCATCGAGCTCTACCAAGCCCGTATATCACAGGCTTTCAACAAAAAGGTCAAAAAGAGGACTTTCCAAGTTAGCGACCTGGTTTTAGCAGTCAAAAGACCAATGGTGTTGACCCACAAGACACCAGGAAAGTTCGAGCCTACCACGTCCATAATACCTCTGAGTAGGGAGATTCTATCATTTCGAACCCAATGATTGCCATGTCCACATTACCTCTGAGCAAACATAATGGTTCCTTCAAACTTATTATATGTACCTGAAAACCAAGGTGCGCAAAAGATAATAGGTCCACACAAATCATCAAGTTCATGACAACAAAAGATGAACTCTCTCTCTCTCTCTCCAACCCTTACCTATTTATAGGGCTTGGTCGCACGCGTGAACCGATGACGTGTAATCTCAGCCGTCGCTTCGGGCTCCGTGAGGAGATAGCAACAAATACAACCAAAAGATCATCATTAAATCTTTTGGGTTACCAAGGCGTCATCATCATCAACTGAAAGGAGCATGCGCCCGAACAAGCATGCGCCCAAAAATTATGCGCCCTGACCTCCATGCTTCTTATTCAAAGTATTCCAAAACTTATTCAAAAATTTTAAAAACTTTGAAGGGGGTCTTGTAGAAGCATAGAATTTCACAACCAGAAAGCCCATGCATCAGGCATTATATGCGCCAAAACTCAGACAGCTAATCAAATAAGCCATAGACATTCGAAGAAGGACTTTTTATTTATATATATAAAAGTCTATTACATGTCTAGAAAAGGTTGTACAAAGGAGAATTTCTACAAAGGAAGGATCCTAGATCAACAGCCACCATGCGCCTTCCAGATAGGCGCAGCAACCACCATGCGCCTTCCAGATAGGCGCAGCAACCACCATGCACCTTCCAGATAGGTGCAGCAGTCACCATGCGCTGTCAGCCAGGCACAACAGATGTCATGCGCCTCCAGCCAGGTACATCCTACCATCTCTTCAGCAGCTCAGTTATGTGCATCCAGCTCAGTTATGTGCATCCCTTCAGCAGCTCAGTTATGAGCAACTCTTCCAACCAGGCTCACCTGGCCGAGCAGAGCCCAGTTATGTGCCGCTCTTCCAGCCAGGCTCACCTGATAAGTGCTTCGCCAGGCAAAGCATTTAACCCTCTGGCTGGAACCAAGGAAGAGAAGAGCACCGCAAATGCTGTGGCCAGGGGAGGCTTCGAAAGAGCCTCCAAAGACCAAGGAAGATCGTGATCGAAATCATGGCACAAGGAGCTTTCAACACAATCAAAGTGGGCGGCACCCACTTTGAAGGAAGAGAGAGCCTAGCACCACCATTCCGATCTACGGCTCTTCCGGAACAACGGAGACGAGGCCCGAACATCCCTATCTTTGGATGCAACAGGCACCTTCCGCCTGCCTCAGAAGCCCTCGACTCCGTCTTTTGTATGTAACAGTCACCTTCAAGTGCATCGAAGACAACACGACGTCTCATCTTTACCCTCGGGAGCACTTTGTCAACAGAATGCACCCATATATCCAAGTTTATGTTGGAAGTACGTGAGGGAATGAGGAGCAAACCTTCTCTCCATGCCACTATTTATAGGCCGGGCAAATCAAACCCACGCGCCAAGTGGATGACTCTCCGAATTCTGTGCAATGAATTTACATTAAATGAATGAACCGAACGCCTCGAATTCAGCCAAACGACTATTTATAGCACTCGAGGAGCGAGACAGCCGCATCATTAAAGGACATATCGGATGCGCCAGCCAAATAACGTATCACATGGACACGCCCTCCAGCATCAGGCGCATCACACAGACGTGCCCTACAGTATCCGGCGCATCACAGAGGATACGCCTTTCCTCACATCTCCATGCCGAGTGGAACACCAACCAATGTGCCCACTCAGCTGTCCATCGAACGTCACAAACATTAAATGCTGAACTGATACCAGAGTTGGCAGCACGCTTCCCAAAGTCTGAATAGTTGACAGCTTTTTTCAGAGAACGAAGCGTCGGCAATGTCAGCATCATCATGACTCTATTCCGACGGCTACTGCCATGTGGCCATCCGCATGCGCCTCTACGGCCATGCGTCCAAATCGCCATGCGTCCAAATCGCCATGCGCCTCTATGGCCATGCGTCCAAACCAGCATGCGCCTCAAAAGCCATGCGCCTCAGACCCTTCACTGATCCCTAAAGACAGAAGAAGAGTCTCCAGTTGAAGATTTGCATGCGCCTCAAAAGCCATGTGCCCCAGACTGATCTCTGATCCCGAAAGACAGAAGGAAAGTCGCCTGCATGCGCCTCAAAAGCCATGCGATCTAAACAGTTTGTAACCCCTAAAGGGTATGAGCTGCAACCTCCTCCTGCGTCCAATCAAGGCGCAGCTCACCAGATTACTCCCCCCACCAAATCCGAGATCTTCGAGCCATGGGTCGATGACACGTGTCCTTTGACTCAACTCGTCCAAGATTTCAGCAACAGAAAGATCTTCTCCTCTGCTACGTGCCGGCTCACAACAGCAGTATGAAGAGTTCAACCTCCCAATCAGGGCGCATCATCCGTGCGCCCCCATCAGCAACTTCTACGTGGCGTCCCCACACACCGGCGCATCCTACATGCGCACATGAGCAGCCAGCCTACAAAACTATAAATAGAGGGATCTTCTCCTTCAGACGGAATCTACAACGAACATACAAGGAATCATCAGAGAGGCAGATACAGACACTCAACGTCTTCCTTCTCTCAGCAAGCTCCAGCACCCAGAGAAATCCACGCCTTCAGAGAACCGATAACCGTCGTCAGCCGGTCAACGGAGTCAACGCATTACCACTCGCTCCATTGGCACTAAGGACCCAGCTTAAACAAAAGTATACTCCTAGGACTACATCTAAGTCCTACATTGTAACACTGTTCTGTTTGTATTAAAGTTTTCAATCAAACAATTTTAATGGCAAACAGCGGCTGGAAAGGCCTCTGCTGATGCTGCTACTGAAAATGGGGCTTCTTGGCCGGTCCTCCACTGCCACCAGCTGCGTGTGAATCATGACCTCGCTTCTGCTTCAGCTCCAGATCATCCTCTTTTGCCATGGCTCCCATCAAAATCTTCTCAAATGTAGCACCCATGTTGCTTTTGGTTAAGGACTTGACTTCCTTAACCAAGCCCTTCCTGAATCTCCTAGCCTTCGCTGTCTCGCTAAGGCCCTCCACAAATCTGCCCAGGCGGCAGAACTCCCCGGCGTACTCCTCTACTGTCTGGTTCCTCTGAACCAGGTTCTCAAACTGCGTCTCCAACGTGCCAAGTACAGTGTCGGAGAAGAACTTCTCCTTGAAAAGCTTCTTAAAAGCCACCCAAGTTTGCCCCATAGTACCAACCCTGGGGTCGGTCTGGTACCAAGTGCGGGCAAGGTCCTGCATCATGCTACCCGCTACTTCCATCTGGAGTCTAGTCGGTATCTCTGCGAGATAAAAAATCTCCTCTATGTGCTCGATCCAGTCATCCGTGTAAAGGATACCCTCTGTACCCTTGAAGTCTTGCGGCCTTATCTTCTGGAAATCCTAAATACCTGGAGTCCTCGGCTGGTATGGCTGGATTTGCCCTTCTTGGGGTTGGGCAGTCACCTTCTCTACTGCCACCATCGCTAACTGGTGGGCATTATTAATGCCCTATCTCATATCCTCTGCCTGGCGTCGTTGCATCACCATTATCTGCTGCATGAAGGCGAAATACTGTGCCACATCAACTGTCCCCTGGGGCTGTGGTGGTAGCATCCCCTGAACTCCTGGGGTAGTCCTCGAAATCGGTGGAAGAGCACCCCCAAAAGTTACAGACGGGCCCACCTGAGCTGAAGCAAGAGGCACTGTGGTCCCTGGTCCTGCTGAGTCGGACGAGAAGTAGCAGACCTCTCAGTAGTATCCCTAAGACCAGAGTGCTGCGATCGTGTCTCCACCATCCTGAAGACAGATCGAATAAGGAATCAATTACTGAAAAAGAACTAAAATCACCAAAGGAGGACAATTATTTTCAAAGGAGACTAGTAACAGCAAGAATTTGATAAGAGTTTCCTAACGTGATTGAGTACCTTAACTTATATCTTATATCCTACTGCAGGCTGTAATGATACTATAGTTCGAGTACCACTACGAAATCACACTAGTTGTGATTGGACCAACATGGGCCACCACTAAAAACGTGTCATGACCCGCACCCAGTAAAAGGGCACGAGAAGTAAGTACGCCCAGCCTACGCTGCAGTGTCGGTGGTAGAACGCTGTCCTGAGTCACAATATCTAACACAGTCTAGAATATGCTCCGAATAGGGAATAAAATAATAAGTAACTCAATCACAACAACTAAGATGGAATAGAAGAATAAATCTCAAGAGAGTCACCGATATAAATAAAGTCTAGGTATAAACCATCAGAACAAATCTTAAGTACAACTCATAATGTCTCAAAGAAAAAGACAATAAGATACTAAGTCTCAGCTAGACTATGGGCAAGTCCTCAGCGAATGCTGGATCCTCCTGAGGGTTCACGTCACCAGTGTCATCTAAGCCAATGCCATAATAAGTAGGACAGGACTCTTCATCATCACCTGTAAAATTTTCAACAAGCCCAATCAGGACGGAACGAGCACATATCTCTCACAACAGTTCATATCAGGATTGGACATATAAAGTAAACTATAGAAAATTATACATGAAACGCTGTAAAAAAATCAACAAGATAGAGAATATCGAAACTAGATATGACTATGATAAATAGAGAAATGTAACTATCTACGTGATTTAGAGCATAAATTGGTTATGTAAACAGGTTGGGTTGTACATGGATAAACTATGGAGTTGTACATGGATACCTACTGGGGATAATGATCACATAACCAAATACACTCTCCCTACCCCCAATCAATACACAAGGATCAAGACATGATATGTTATTACACATGGATAACAACTACTTTATACATGGAGCTCATATGGTCATGAGTGTACATGAATAACATATGAGTGTACATGGATAAATATGAATACATGGAGTACATGATGAACACGATAAAGTACATGAACATGATATACTCGATGTATCCGAAGGGATATCGCATAAAAGGATCCATAGGGTACTAATCCGTGTGAACATCATGTCAGCATCAAGTATACTAGTCTATAACAAGAGAACATATCCAAACAACTATGAAAGGGTCAGAGAATGTACTCGCCTAGCAAACTGAACTGCTGATGATGAAGTGTAGCTAAACTGGGGAAATATAAACCTATTTAAAGTATACACATGTCACAACCAAGTCTACAATATCAAAAGAAATAGCTACAATGCAAGACTACATGCTTCTAGGTCCCTTTTGGTCAAAGTCAACCCTTGGTCAACTCTGGTGAAACCTGGTCAATGCTGGTCAAACCTGGTCAAACATTGGTCAACTAGTTCGTCTACTAATTTTTAGGTCATACACAAAATCTAGGTCATTCGGAGTTCGTTTGAGTTGATTTGGATCAAGTTTGACCCAAAGTTGACTTTTGTCAACTTGGTCAACTTGTCGACCAATTCGACTAAACAAGGCTCAAAATGACAAACCAAATCTGTCTTAGGACGCCTATGGTTACAACCATAACTATGATCTACATACACATGTATTCACAACACAAGCCTACTCTTATTTCTAAAATGGTTGTGGTGTGTGTGGTACCTGTAGGTTACTGAAGTGAGTCAAAACTGAGATTAAAACCATCAAAACTCAACCATGGTGCCTCATTTTATATACTCTTATATACATATAAACAAAATAGGAAAACTATGTATATATCCATACATTGCTCATTTGAAGAAATGACACATGGTTTGAAATAGTTCTAATGAATCAAAATCTTGGGATTAATTCCCTCGACCCATTCTCAACATATATGCTGCAATGGGCTTCAACAGAGTCTTACTTGATTATATATTAATAAGATATATATATATATATTATATATATATATATATATATAAGTTAAGTAATATATATATATATATCTATATATATCTAATAATATTATATATTATATATAT
>JANAVB010017909.1:0-58748 GCA_029216955.1 Iris pallida
GTCGAAACGGATATTTCACACCACATAGGTAGTGACTTTTATTTATTTTCCTTATTTTCTTCTCAACCGTGCCAGTCATCAGTACTTTCCAGTTTCATATCTCATAGTTATTTTCATGTCTTGTTAATTCTATGTTTTCGCATTGCCGTCGGTTTGTGTACTTGTTCCATTCCTGACTGGAAACCAACATTTTTAGGTTTAGCCGCGATCACTCTTAGCATTGGAAGGCTTGGGTATGCTGAGGTCAACCTAGAAATAGATAGCAGTTGTATCAATTTCATTTATTGTAAAATCTTGCATTTTCTTTAATTATAAATGTTGTAAATATTGTAACAAATTTAGAAATGTGAATGAGCAGCAAATGTTATATTTTGAGCATTTATTTCTTGCGGGCTTGCCAGCGTTCTACCGCCGACTCTGCGGCGTAGGCTGGCTTGGACACGTCTCGTATCCGAAAAAGCGGGTGCGGGTCGTGACAGATGCAGTTTACATCGTATTCCTAGACTCAATAAATATAAAAAATATATTGTTGAAATAGGAAAACCAATAGCCCTTTGATGACGCCTTTCTTCAAATATTTGAGCAGACTTGAAGACGCCTTTTTACTGACGGTGGTCGTCCAAAGATAAACAAATCTGGAAATCTGAATACCTTTTGGGGGCTTCGTCCCTGAATCTCCACGGGGGGCGCTGCCCCCTCGACCCTTTCTGCTGACCGGGCATCGGAACCCCCGATGCGAGGCCCCGGATAGGTCGTTAGGCGGTTCAGAGAAATCTTCTTGTATAACGCCGTCTTTGGCCCATCAATATTACTATATTACATATGTCCTGGTTTGACAAAGCTTGATCATGCTTACTGTATGTCTATAAGAAACATGTTAGACGAACAAAACAATATGATACAAGCATAGTAATATGATATAGAACATTTATGACAATGCTAAGTTTAGGACAATGCTAAGTTTAAGTAGCAACATGATAGTGATTACATGAATATTAGTGACGTCATTATGTTAAACTCAATTGATTAGCCATATTCAAAAATATGATATAATCATTGGGCTAACAATCACCCCCTTTTTTATTATGGCAAATTCTTTAAGTCCAATACATATACAATAGATGCATGTATCACTAATAAACACATAATATTATGCATGTATCATTAATAAACACATAATATTAGAATATTGTGTGCTAACTTAAACTTATTTCTCCCCTTTGACATGATCAAAAATAAGCTCCCCCGTAATTAGAGCTAAAATGAACTCAAGCATAAGTAAAGAAGGAAAGCAAAAATAATCATGATCAAGGATTAGGAGAACAGTATAACGACAAGTTTAGAAAATTGCATAACTATAGTAGAAAAACTTGTCAAAAATAGTTGATTGAACTTAAAAACATTGAAATCAATCAATACATTGTTTCCCAACTAAAATAAAAAAATGACATTCAAAACATATTTGTTCATCATATTGTGTTTTGAAATAGACCAAAAAATATATATCAATATTGTAGGAATCAACCATTGGTCATAAATAAATCATGAGGAATAGAAATTTGCAGATCTAGTATATATAAAATAAAAATAAAAAATGAGACGTTTAACAATGATCGCAAAAAAATATGATTCATAATTTGCCCAAACAATTAGTAAATCAATTCCATAAAGAGTATAATCATCGAAAAAAATTAAAATACATATACTAGAATCTATGCAAAATCTATACCAAAGTTCATGCATTTGTATTCAATTACCTTAGCATGATATATGTCCATAAGATAAACATGAAGGTAATAAAGACAAAATACTTGAGAAGGAGAAATCCAGTCGACTTGAATGCTCCCCCGCAAAGTATGATCAGTCTAAATAAGATAATCATGAATTTTGAGATAAAATCTCAATAAGAAATGCCAAATCAGTTTAAACTCAAAAGGATTATCAATAAATTAAATTAATTTTGGCAAGATAACTTTTAGAAACTCAAAAGTGAGAGAATTAAAAAAATATTAAAATCAAATATTCTCTCATAAACTCAATACAAATCCAAATATCATGACCAAATCAACAAGATATTTTAAGTAAAAGAATATATGTCCATGATGAACTAGGTATACCACATATTAAGGGCATAAAAGAATTAAAACAATTAAATTATCTCCCCCTTAAAATATGAGTATCTAGTTAAAAAATAATTTATATGCATAAAATATATAAAATAAATAATTACAAGATCTAAGGGATATCTAAGATATGCATTTTTTCTTTCCTTTGATCAAATGCATATAAAATTCCAAACTCAAAATAAATATCATCTTTAGGCAAGAAAAAGAAATATCCAATAAATAAACACTTAAAGATGAAGAAAATATGTCTTCAATAAATATATAACACAAATTATTTCATGTAAGTAAAAGATTTTTGAAAGCTGTCTTTAATGCGAATAATGGACATATTCAATAAATCAGAGAGAAATCAAAAAGACTTTTGAAATGCAGAAATTATTATGAAAAGTTGCATAAAAAAATGTTCGAATGCGTCCATTTAGTCCTTAGACTGAAAGCTGTCGATTCGAATCACGGAAACAATTTCAATAAAAGAATCCATAAATCATAAATAAATCATTTTGAACAAATAAAAATAACTAGATAAATATACAAAGAAAAGTGTATTCTATATATATGGCATATCAAAGGGATAATTGATTTGAAACAATTAACTACTCCACCTTTACATGGTTATATCAAAAAAATAATAGTATAGATAAAGTTTAAGAATTTCAGAGATATATTTCCAGAAATAGGAAGCTAATTAAAAAATATTAGGTCTTCTTATCAAAGTTCATATTTCTTCCCTTTTAAAGCCTTAGCACGGTGTTCACCTAACAACCGTAAGGTTTAAAGAAAATAAACGCTTTGAGAGAGAGAAATTCAATTGAATATGTATGACATCTCCCCTGCAAAGAATTACTATTGTAGACAGTAAGTAACTTGAATAAGAAGATAATAATATAAAGCTCAAAATTATTGAATATTACACAAGTTAAAGACGAAATCACAAGACCATAATATTCAATGAGTAGTCACAAGATCATCAAATCTGAATATTGAATAGTGTGACAGAAAAATGAATATATCAAAAGATGACAAACATTAACCTATGGAAGATCAATTTATGTTACCTTTTGAAAATAAATATCATTAAATAATATTTTTTATCAAATCTAAAATTGAAAATCCATTAGATAACAATTGCAACTAGATCTAAATAAATCTTTAGTTTATAAAGCGTTGATCAATCTTGGGTTAGCTGTAGAGGTACTGTCCCAGCTAACGGAGGTTCACCGGGAAACACTTAAGTACCGCTTCACTTCGACCGTAGTCGTGGTGACAGACAGACCCTTTGTAGGCTTGTACCCAAAACAAATCTCTTCTTTAATAACCGAGTATTTTAAGAAGAATTAGTGCAATATAAAAAAAATTATATTCTATGGACTTAAAAAAAATCTTAGAACAATGTAGCATACGGTATAAGATGTATGAATTACATTTATCCATATATGCTACAAAATCATTGGGTAACAATAAAATATAAAATATTTGTAAATCAAAATGTAGGACCAAGATACGTTGATGTATTCTGGAATCTAGGAGATTTGACAGCACCTTGGATCCAGAACTAGATAATAGTTGCAAGTAAACCTTAATAAATCTTAAGTTTATAAAGTATTGATCACTTCAGGTTAGCTGTAGGGGCCGGTTCCCAGCTAGCGGTAGTTCGAAGATTAGTACACCATGTCGCTTCAGGTTATTTATACCTGTATGACAAAAGGACCCTTTCGGCTTGTTTCCAAAATGATCTATACTCTTAAGAACTTAGATTCAAAGGAATATATGCAGTATCATCGAACAACATCGAAATCCAAAATCCCTAAAAGTAAAATAAGTAAATACCCAAAGAATGGTTTATCAAGATCTAGATACTAAAAATATCATGTATCCAGAATGTCTACCAAAGAGCCAAGAAAAAGAGGCTTTGAGGAAGAAGCTGATAAAGATAAGAATATAAATTTGTTCAAAGTAATCAATAGCTAAAGTATGAGATAAGCATAAGTTTAAAAACTACTTTTCAAAATAATATAATATAGAACTTAAACTTAACTCATATATCCCCATAAAGATATTTATACAATATAAGAAACATGTGAGCAATATATGAATGATAATAAATTATTCATGTATCATTAACAAGCATAAAAAAATATCACAAGATCAAAAACATACATAAATATTCTTTATCAGACAAAGATGTAATTGATTCATAAGAAGTTAATCAAAATAAAATTTGAGAATCAATAGTGAATATATTATGCAAGCACAAGATTAACATAAAAGTATATGTATATACTTTTCAAGTAAATAGGAGACTTTTGCTAAACATACATACTCACAAAATACTGATCAAAGTAATACGACATGTTAAAGACAAATCGGTAAAAAATGACCATAAAAAAAAATTAAAAACAGAGAGTCAAAAACATATTAACTCAAAAAAATAAGCTCTT
Source organism: Iris pallida (assembly GCA_029216955.1). Taxonomy (NCBI): domain Eukaryota; kingdom Viridiplantae; phylum Streptophyta; class Magnoliopsida; order Asparagales; family Iridaceae; genus Iris; species Iris pallida. The sequence continues at coordinate 4,565 of JANAVB010017909.1, forward strand.
ATGCATGCTTCAAGAATAAAGATTAAAAGTAAAGAGCATACATAGACAAATATGTCACAATAATAGAAAATAAACACTATATAGTGTGAACTAATCATTTAAACTAAACAGCTAGTCAAGCTAGGATTACGTCTCACGTTGATCTAAAATAATAAACACTAAAAAAAAGATATAAATGAGAGCTAGTAGTAAGACATCAAAAAAAGCATGCTATATGTTAAGAACTATTTAGAAAGCATGTTACTGAAGTGGTTCTAGTGACCACACTTCTGTTGGTACAATTGTATGGAAGATGACCTTTGTAGCTTTGCAATCACCAACATGTTCCATGGTTCTATTTGATATGAGAAGCTTCACCTGCAATATTAGGTGAAGACTTTGGTATCCAATACTTGGATCCATATTTGTTAGCTTTGGGAACCCATTTGCACAAGTTCATATCAACAAGTTTTCTAATCTGACAATGATTAGAAATATGTCCATTCAAACCACAATAATGACAGAAAGTATTAATAGTGCTATGTGCAGAAGTATGAGAACATGCAGTAGTGTGCTATGATCTTCGTAGATACTTGAAATAGAAAGCATGGTTGTGTGAAGCTTTAGCTTTGTTTGCTTCCTTTCTAGATGATTTATCGTGTGTGACTTTGTGATATGTCACATGTCTTGTGTTAGACCGAGTCATAGGTTGTACTACCTGCTTTTCCAGTCTAATCTCTAACTTTTTAGAGTTAGCACAGATCTTATCATATTTAGCATTAAGAGCATCAATTCTACATGAAGCAATAGAATACTTCTTCTTTTCTGATTCTAATTCCTTCTTAAGTTTAGCATTTTCTTGAGTGCTTTTTTCAATGCAATCAAGTGCCTCATGCAATCTAAATTCAAGTGTGGAAATCTCAGTAGAATTATCAGAAGTAGAAGTATTTCTTGCATCATTCAATAAGCAAGTAAGCTTCTCATTCTCACGCTTATATGATAGAATATCCTTTATAGCTTGCTTATACTTATCTAATACTTTCTTGTGTTCTTCTAATAGATCACTGAAAGCATCAGATAACTCATCATAAGAAAATTTATTCTCTTCAAGAAGGGAATTATTTTATACCTCGTTAGATAATGCCATTGAGCTGTAGCTTTATGAGGTCTCTCTTCTTCTTCTTCTTCTTCTTCTTCTTCTTCTTTTTCTTCTTCTTCTTCAGAATCTCTTGTTTCGCTTTCACACTATATGCTTGTGCTAGTGTACTTGTGAGATGATGATCTTTCTTCATTTGATTGTTCGTAGTGACTCTCCTTTCTAGTAGTAGTACAATCTTCTTGGATGTGGCCTATCTTCTTGCAGTTGTCACATACAAGCTCTTCTTCGTATAAAGGATTATGTTGTACTTTAAATCCCAATTCCATCATGCATATATTTGTATCATTATGAAGACTATCCTTCTCTCTGGAGTTGCCAGCTTTGCTTTCATACCTGCACTCATAAGTAGCTTCAAGAACTTTCCAAATTTTATGAGATGTTGTGTAAGTAGTAATAAGATTGAATACATTTATATCTACAGCACAATAAAAGTATGCATAGCTTTTGCATCAAGGCTAGCTAACTTCTTTTCTTCCTCCGTGTAACTATAATAAGGCTTATTGATTATAGTGGACGTGAGAATAGAAGTGATAGTAGGCTTTTTGTAGCCATTGACAACAATTGACCATAAGTCAAAATCTAGAGACTTCAGGTAGAAGCTCATCCGTGTTTTCCAATAACTATAGTTTGTTCCATCAAATAGTGGGAGTCTATTTGAGGATTGCTCTTCAGTTGTGAAGTACATACTTGTCATATGTGATATAGTGATCTATGTAACAGCAGTTATATAATAACAATATTACCTCGCTTTACCTGTTTAACCCACTCTGGTAGTGAGGATCTGCTCCAAGGATGTTAAGCCAGATAATAGAGTCCTTGCTAGGATACCAATTGAAGGAGCAATTGGTATGAGCAATAATATCTCTATAAAGAGCACCTACAATAATATCTCTAAAAGGAGCACCTGCTCTCTAGATGGAGCACTAGCTCTGATACCAATTATAGGAACAATTGGTATGATAGCATTACCTCTAGATGGAGCACTAGCTCTGATAACAATTGTAGGACCGATTGTAGGAACGAGTTGTAAAGCGCAATACTCTAGAGGAGGGTGAATAGAGTAGGCAGCGAAGATTAACTATATAAAAATGTTAGTAACAAGATCACAATATATATATATATATATATATATATATATATATATATATATATATATATATATATATATATATATATATATATATATATATATATATATATATATCACAGATATGTAAATGAAAAGTAGAGAGTAGAGAGCAAACGCAAACATAAGGATGTATACTGGTTTCCCTCTTGTGAGGACTAGTCCAGTCGGAAGAACTCTAGCTTCCAGTTGAATCCACTATAGAAAATCACTACAAGTTTTCATCCGAAGTTCTTACAACTTCTACAACGCGAGCTTTGATCCGAAGTACTCGACGAACTTCAATTGTGAAGTGTCTATCTTCAATCAAGCCTCTGATTACAATTACTCTGAAACTTCTAGACCGTACCGCACTGGCAAATCGACTAGAGGATTGTAACTGGCTTGGGATTTAAAAATGAATAGCTCAGAACACTTTGGAAGAAGTAGTAGGCTTATAGAGAAGAGATATGAAAGTGAATTGGTATGTTGAAATGATCGAAATCCTTATCTATTTATAGTTTTTCCAAAGGCAGAATTCGGACAGAATTCGGGCAGAACTCTATGAAAAAATCTCGTTGGGATCCGTAACTGCAGGAAGACCAAGTTCAAAAAGCAACGTTCACTAACCGAACTCTGGCCGAATTCGGACCGAGTTCTGCTAGGGTTCTGTTAGGATTTTGCAAATTGATTTTTGGACTTTTTGGAAAGTCAAGCAGTTAGGAAGTAGTTTGGGCTTTTGTAAGTGGGCTTATTTTCAAAATGAAAGGGTATTTTGAAAACGTTTCTTGGGTAGCCTATTTGCCAGTACGATGCAGTTAACATCATATTCCTAGACTCAATAAATATGAAAAATACATTGATGAAATAGAAAAACCAATAGCCCTTTGATGACGCCTTTCTTCAAATATTTGAGTAGACTTGCAGATGCCTTTTTCACTTGACGGCGGTCGTCCAAAGATAAACATATCTAGAAATTTAAATACCTTTCGGGGGCTTCGCCCTCGAACCCCCACGGGGGGCGCTGCCCCCTCGACCCTTTCCACTGACCGGGCAGCGGAACCTCGGATGCGAGGCCCCGGATAGGTCGTTAGGCGGTTCAGAGAAATCTTCTTGTATAACGCCGTCTTTGGCCCATCAATATTACTATATTGTATATGTCCTGGTTTGACAAAGCTTGATCATGCTTACTGCATGTCTATAAGAAACATATTAGACGAACAAAATAATATGATACAAGCATAGTAATATGATATAGAACATTTATGACAATGCTAAGTTTAGGACAATGCTAAGTTTAAGTAACAACATGATAGTGATTACATGAATATTAGTGACGTCATTATGTTAAACTCAATTGATTAGCCATATTGAAAAACATGATATAATCATTGGGCTAACAGACTCTTCTTTTCTAGTCCGTCATGCTTAATTAAAATGTACCATTATATGCTAAGTTAACCTATCGAGTCCATGGGCGTGGCTCGATCGAGAGATGAACATAGTGCATATCGAACATTAGAAAGAACAATTGAAATGAAACGTACATCAAATGTACGATTCGCTATTGAACATTGAATATTGCAAAGGCGAGCGCTTCGGTGAGCAAGCCATAAGAACATGGGATAACTGTATCAACGAGTGCCTTAGCGCACAAGTCATTCGTGCCCCCGTACACGAGTTAGTATGCTACAACATTGAAAGACTATATCAGCGTGAGTGCCTCAGTACATGAGTTATAGAACATTGAATGCCCTATCGAGGCGTGCCTCAGTTATACGAGAGTCAGAGGGAAGGAACATAAGTCTAACGCATGGAACACTAAGGTATAGAATATGAAAATACTGAATCGAGGCGTGTATCGAATGCACGACACAAGAAATGGAGAATAACTATATCAAAGCGTGTGTACATGCACAAGACTGATGAAAGATGGCTTCATTACGAAGAAGAGGACAGTTGTGGCACGAATGTGGCAGAACTATCCAATATGGCATGGTGCCTTCGAAATGTTTATGGCCTTCAGGGCGTTCGTTGATGAACATTGAGTTGGGCATTGTGCCAATGAAAATAGAGATAGGCGAATTGCTTGATTGTATGAAAATAAGACGCGTTGCATGGTCAAATGGACTTAAAGATATATTGCCCGTGCATGGGTATGTGGTAGCTCCCTTAAACATGGTACGCCAGGGCACTGGGATTGTTCGTCCTAGGAGGGATGTATTTGGTTAAAACCGGTTTAGTGCACTTTATTAAGATGGTTTACGACCTGCTGTTGATGTGATAAGCCACTCCGGGAGTAATTTGGGTTTCTCTGATGTTTGGGTTAGCAACCGCACAGAGGATCGCCGTCTTACATAAGTGATTTGAGAATTATAAGTCCATTCTATCCTAGAAAGCAAGTGACCTTTATATAGTTAAGGAACGGTAGGCCGAAAGTGTAGGAACACAGAGATCCTACACAGAGAACTTATAACATGACAGGGAAGGAATGAGGCGCATTAACCTTGCGTCGGTGCAAAGGCGAGTGCATCAGTGTTTGATAAGAAGTCACGAAACTACACGAGATTTTTATTGGTTGCCTGCTTGCTTATGCAAATCAAAATAACATGCTTGCCATGATAACATGTTTTACTACTTTCGAATATGCTATAAAACCGATCCTAAGGAGAATATAGAAAGATAACTAAATTGTATGTTGCATGAATCAATACATTACTAAATATCGATTTAGTTAAGTGGGTCTTGATCAATATAGCGAGGACAAAAGTACTAATCCCACACTAGATTGCTCGCAAGTTCAGGATATGTTCTGCTCGCGGCAGAGCTTCGCTTTATCGTGCTGAGGCATGGAATGTTGTAGCGTTTGAAGCGTGCAATCGCATTGACGCTCGGACTTGCAACAAGATTGATTCGACCGAGATATAGAAGGCATGATGTATGGAATGGTGAAATCCTTTGTGGGCAAGAGAGAATTTGAGTGTTGTAGCTAATCTGGGAAATTCAGTTGGGCTATTGAAAGCCTTTGTAATCTCAGTTCATTTATCAATAAAGAGAATTATTTCGTATACTCTGTTTTCTTCCGTTGCTAATATCAATCAAAGATAACCATTTAAGAACTTGTCATCTTGCCTTGTATGAGTGCAACTCTAGACTCGTACGACATTATGCCCCAGCGAGGATAATGATTCGGATAAATTAATGCGAGGAAGATCGATTTTCCAGGTCAGGATGTAACAAAAGTCCGTATGGTATAACAACGCCAGTGATCATGTAGTCATGATGCACGCTAATGAATGTTTTGTGTATGCATAGTAAGTATATCATCTAACCTGTATTTGATACAGGTACGAGGAAGTCGGCTATCGGTAAGAAGTTACTTAAATGTGATGTGTTTATCATACATGTTAGTTCAACTTGCCTACTTAACATATTAAACACAATATACTATAACGATGCCTTTTCCATGAATATTGATATAACATGTTTAATATGTTAACACTAATGCTATTCCAATGATGCCTTACTATGATACTACTTATGTTGGCCTAATGATTACATCATGTTTTTGAATATGGCTAATCAACTAAGTTTAACATAATGATGTCACTAATATTCATTTACTCATTATCATGTTGCTACATAAACTTAGCATTGTCCTAATTGTCCTATATCATATTGACATGCTTGTTTCGTACTACAACATATTTTGCTGGCCTAACATGTATTTGTAGACATGCAGTAAGCATGATCTCACATGATCAAACCAGGACATAGGCAATGAAGAATTAATGATGGATCAAAGACGGTGTCATACAAAAAGATTTCTCCGAACCGCCTAGCGACCTATCTTGGGCTTCGCATCGGAGGTTCGGGAGCAAAGCCCCCGAAAGGTATTCAGATTTCCAGATCTGTTTATCTTTGGACGACTGCTGTCAAGGAAAAAGACGTCTTCAGTTCTGCTCAGATATCAGAAGAAAGGCATCATCAAAGGACTCTTAGTTTTTTCTATTTGTTTCTAGTCTGTAATTTTCATTTTATTGAGTCTAGGAGAATGTGTACGTTGAGTCGCACTGAGTCATCTCAACCCCTAGACATATCTCTCCAAGCTCTACCATACAAACAGGCCAATTCCTCAACCAAGCCCAAGCTCCACCAAGCCAAACAAAGCCCAAAAAGCCCAAAGGCCATTCTGTCCATAGGAGACAGAGTTTGGGCCAAACTCTGCCTCATACAGAGTTCGGGCCGAACTCGGTCCCCTAAATTTCAGGATGCTGATTTTTAAATCTTGATCACTACTAGTTGTCCAACGGCCAAAAATTTGAATTATCCATACCGAATTCTGGCCGAATTCTACCTCCCCAGAGTAGTATAAATAGAGCTTGAATTCTCTCATTTCAAATTATCTCTCACCTTCAAATATTCAAGCTTTCTAAGCTCTACTATTAATTGCGATCAAGATAGGAATACGATTAGTTGCGATCATAAAGGACTTAACCGAATTGGGTTTGGCAAAAAGATAGGAATACGATTAGTTGCGATCATAAAGGACTTAACCGAATAGGAGATTGATTTTAGAGAAAGTTCTTCCTACTTTAGAAAAGAATTATTTATCTATTTAGAGAAAATACTTAAAACTATTTTTGAAACATAATAGTATTAAACCACCTTCAAGAAAAATATTTATTGAGTAAAATCCTTAATAATAATACTAGAAGGCAAAAGCCCAAAGATCTAAATTGTTATTTAAAATCCATAACTTAATAAAATGTAATAAGGCCAAGCCCAAAATATGATTTCTATTAAAGCCCACATAACAAACAAGCCTATACACATGTAGAAAATATATTATTTGGAAGATTTTAAATATAAGGTCCATTAGGAATAAAATATATAAAACCCGATACTATTAATATACTATCCACACTAAAGCCCAGACTTAATTAAGCCAAAAATATTTATTCCAAAACTATAAATAAAATTCTTATTAATAATATTTTTTGGCCCATTAAAATGTACTTTATAAAAATAAACCTATTTAAATTTTTTATAAATAAAATCTTATTAGAATATAAACCCAATATTTTATCCAGAACAAAACCACAAAAGTTATAGTTTAAAATAAAATTCATATATCCCAAACCCAATTATTAAACCTGGCCCCAAAACAATTATTAACAAGATAAAATATAATACAAATATAGCTTCAAAGAAACCAATATTGATATATCTATTACAAAATCATTAATATATATATATATATATATATATATATATATATATATATATATATATATATATATATATATATATATCTGCGCTCGGGAAACCCTAGCCTCTAGGGATTCTCCTACACAGGCGCGAGTACATGCTTGATCCGGCGGGGGGTTTCGGCCCCCCAGGCTCGGCGGCGGGGGGATCCGCCTCCCCAGGGTCGACGACGGGGGTATCCGCCCCCCTGGTTCGGCGGCGGGATCATGTTTTCCAGGCCGACGAAGGGAAGGCGCCCTGGCTGACGTCCCGACATCGCAGGGCTCAGGGACTATAGGCTCGGCGGGAGGATCCGCCCTCCCTGGACCGGTGGCGGGGGATTCCGCCCCCCTGGCTTGGTGGTTGGTCCTTTTGGCCACCATGAGTCCGTTGATCTGGGAGGCATCCCGACAGCGCGGGGGGGGAGGGGCGATGATCTCCCTGTAGCCGCTGTTCGGGCGGGGGGCTCTGCCCCACTTGGCGATGGGTCGGTGGTGGGTGGATCCGAAAGACTACGAGCGAGTCTGGCGCGAGGTTGGGGTGGTCTTCCTGCCACGGTGGGAGGATCCGATGATGTTGCCACGGTGGGAGCCGCTTCTCATGGGTCTGATCTGACATCGAAGGCGGCCACGTCGGAAGTGGGTGGCACGGCGCGGACCTTCGCTGCGGTGGTGGGCGAACCCGCGACGACGTCGTCGGGTGGTTCGCCGAGGGTGGACTTCCGTCCAGCCATTGTCTCTGATGGACGGAAGGTGGTTGTTTTCTCGCAGTCGGATATGGAGGCCCTCACGGCACCGTGTGGGCTTGACCTTATTGGCAAGTTTGCTCGGGGGAGACTCCCGGTTGAGGCTATCAAAAAGGCCTTTGATTCGCGGGGTTTCAGGGGGATGATTGATGTGAAGGCGATCGATGATCGACACGTCCTTATACGGCCCCACGTCGAGAGTGATTTTCTCCGGCTGCGGTCTAAGGACTGTTGGTTCGTTGGCCGGGTTCCGATGGTGATTTTTAGGTCGTCGGTGGACTTTTCACCTATGAGAGAGGACCCTCGGGTTCCCATCTGGGTGGCCTTCCCCGGGCTTCCCCATTGTATGTTTGATACTAATGCGGTTCTGTCCATCGCATCTGGTCTTGGCACTCCGCTTAGTACTGATCGGGCTACGGCGTCCTTCTCTAGGCCGGGGGTAGCCAGTGTTTTGGTTGAAGTGGACGTTAGCAAACCGCTCCAACATGAGGTGTTCTTTCAACTACCTGATGGCGTTCGATCGCAGCCAGTTGTTTACGAGCGGAGGCCTCTCTACTGTGTCTCTTGTGGCCATCACGGTCACATTGAGAGTGCTTGTGGGCGAACCCAGGTGGAGCCTCCATCCGAGGGACTTGCCGATAGTACGCACATCTCTGACAGCCTTGCTCCAGGCGTTGTGCGTGAGGAGGACGGCCCGGTGGGTGGCCGTGGGATTAGCAGGGGTCGTCGGAGGAGACGATCAAGGTGCGAAAAAGGGAAGGGGACACGGCAGGTGTGGAGGCGCGTCGGAGGGCGTGATGTTAGCTCTGGGACCATGCAGCCCGGATTGCACGGGCGTAATGATAATCGTGCGAATTCTGTTCCGCCTTCATGGCACGTGGGGGAGTCTTCTTCGGGACAGCTGGCTATATGGTCGACTGACGGGCGGCCCATGATGGAGGGACGCAGCGATCCAGGCTCTAGCTTGGATGGGCAGTTGGGCCCTGAGCGGGGTATTGGGCCTATTGATGTTTCGGATCTTCCTATTATTATCCATAGCCAGCTGGGACAGGGAGTTATAGCGGCTGATTCGGACACTGAGGTACGTAGCTTGGTGGTGTGGGGGGAGGCTGGTCACGACCCTTTATCCGTCTCGGGCTATGACTCCGCCCCGGGTGATGATGTGGTCTCTCTGCCCGAGGCTAGACCTTCCACCTATACCCCGAGGGACGCGAAGAAGACTGGCAGATGGTTCCTTTTAAGAAGGCGGCTGGTAGGCAGAGGAAGTCGATGGCACCGCAGTCGGATCGGCTTCTCCGATCTCATGCTTCCCGGGTTAGGCGGGACCCCAAGAGGGTCCATGGTTAAATTCCTTATTTGGAATGTTCGGGGGACGGCGAACAGAGCTACTTTATTCCGTCTTAGGTCCTTGTGTCGGATCAATTCCATTCAAGTTCTTGCCATTATTGAACCCAAGGTAATATCCTCTAAGCTTCTTTCTTATCAGCTGAGGTTGGGTTTTGATGATAGCTTTTGCAATGATAAGGGCAATATTTGGGTTTTCTGTAAGTCGAGTCTTGGGGTCAATTGTATTGACTCCTGTGATCAGGCTATAACGGTACAGCTTTCTTTGAGCTGTTTTTCGATGCCGGTGCGGTTGTCGATAGTTCATGGTACAGGGACACGTCAGGGGAGGAGGAGTATGCGGAGACATCTTCTGGACGTCCAAGCCAGGAATATTGCGTTGCCCTGGGCGGTGGGCGGGGACTTCAATATCATTGCTTCTCCGGATGAGAAATTTGGAGGCCGACATCTTGACACGAGGGCCATTGCGGACTTTCTTGATTTCCAGTTGGCTGCCGGGTTATCAGATGTTGGCTTCAGAGGTAGCATCTATACTTGGGTGAACGGGCAGACGGGGGTTTATCGGCAGGGATCCCACCTGGATAGGTTACTCGTGACGGGTAGTTGGCTGGATGGTGTCCAGGTTTCTTGTGAGCATCTTAATCGGGTAGAATCTGATCACTCTCCTCTTTTGATATCCTGTCAGCCTGCTTCTTCCCTTCTTCGCAGAGGATTCCGTTTTCTTGACTTTTGGACGTCTCATCCGGATTTTCTTCAGATTGTGGCTTGGGCGTGGAATTCATGTTGGCATTATGATGCGCTTGAGCGGCTGGGCATGCGTTTGAGGACGACGGGGCATATACTGGCTGGATGGAGCAGAGCTACTTTTGGAGACATTTTTCAGGAGGTCCGTCTGGCCGAGGACGCTGCACTGGCGGCGGAGCAGGACTATGAGCTTCATCCTTCGGAGAGGGAGAGGGCTTCCTGGATGGAGGCTGTTGCCAGATTGAAGCAAAAGGTCCAGGTTGAGGAGTCTTTCTGGAAACAAAAAGCCAGATTGAGATGGAACCTGGAAGGAGATAAGAATACTCGTTTTTTCTATGAGTGCACCAGGAGAAGGCAAAGAAAGGCGGGTATTCAGAAAATTATTAGGGCTGATGGTTCTGAAACTGGGTCTTCTGAGGAGGTAGCGACGGAGGCATCTTTATTCTTCTCGAAGTTGTTTACAGCAGAGCCTATTTCTGATGAGGACGCCTTCCTCGATGTCATCCCTAGCATTATTTTTATGGAGGACAATTCTGACCTTGTTCGTTGCCCTAATAGAGCAGAGCTGTTGGAGATTGTTCGGGGGATGGACCCGGCCAGTGGCGCAGGACCGGATGGTTTTTCTGGGAGATTCTTTTCAGCTTGTTGGGTCATTATTGCTGCTGATGTGGAGGAAGCCGTTGTTTCGTTTTTCTTGGGTGCGCGCCTTCCGGATTTCGTCTCGGATACCTTCTTATTTCTTATCCCGAAAGTCGAGCACCCGAGGAGCCTTTCTGATTTCCGCCCTATTAGCCTTTGCAATTTCTGTAACAAAATTATCTCCAAGATTATTGCTTGTAGGTTGCGGGAATTCCTTCCCAAAATTATTTCTCTGGAGCAAAGTGCTTTTGTTCAGGGGAGAGAGATTGTGGACAACATCATTATTGCTCAGGATATGGTGGCTTCTATGAGGGAACCCAACCATGGTGGAAATGTTGCAATTAAGCTGGACATGCAGAAGGCCTATGACAGGGTCAATTGGCATTTCCTTCTGAGGGTGCTTCGGAGATTCGGTTTTAATGAGGCCTTCTGTGATCTTATCTATCATCTCCTGGCGGATACTCGATATGCGGTTCTTCTTAATGGCGCACCTACTGGGTTTTTCTCAGCATCTAGAGGGATCCGGCAGGGGGATCCTCTATCCCCGGCTCTCTTTATTATTGCTACGGAGGTACTTTCTCGGAACCTCAAGCTTCTACAAGATTCAAATAGGAGATCTTCGTATCATACTCCGATTGGGGGACCGCGTATCTCGCACTTGGCTTATGCGGATGATGTTCTTATTTTCACTTCGGGAGATATTGCTGGATTGCGTGCTCTCCAGCAAGTTCTGCATCGTTATGAGGCTGTTTCTGGACAGAAGATCAATTATTCCAAATCTGCTTTTTATACTGCGACACCATTGGGTGAGGATCGTACTCGGACTATTTCTACTCTTTTCGGATTTAGTCCCGGTACTTTGCCATTTTCTTATTTGGGTTGCCCGTTAACTTGCGGGAGACGGAATACGGGGATGTTTAGCTATTTGCTGGATAAAATCCGTTCGAAGCTGACGGGTTGGCAGAACAAGATACTGTCTCCTGGTGGTAAGTTGGTCCTTATTAAGAATGTACTCTCATCTATCCCTATGTACACATTGGCTGCATGTTGCCCTCCCTGGGCCGTTCTCAGGACGATTGAGCGGATGTTTGCGGCTTTCTTCTGGGGTAGCAAGGATGGGGTAGCAAAGAGGAGTTGGCTGGCGTGGCGGATAGTTACTCGGACTAAGTCAGAAGGAGGCCTCGGGATCAAGTGCCTGAATGATATTATGGATGCCTTTTCTATGAAGCTTTGGTGGAAGTTAAGGCATGGGAAGGGTCTTTGGGTGGAGCTTCTTAAATCGAAATATTTTCGTAAACGTCATCCTTGTGATGCATTTATGAATTCCAAGTGCTCCTACATTTGGCGACGGATTTTGAGGGGGAGGAAATTGGCAGAACCGCTCATATCGTTTAGACTTGGGCGTGGTGAGGGTTCAGCGAGGTACGAGGCTTGGATTCCGGGGGGTCCCCGGTTGGATAGTATTGTTATTCCATCGGCTGAGGGAGCGACCTCAGGGACCAGGCGTGGAACGGGAAGACGGACTCGGGGGCGGAATCGGACACAGGCGAGGGTGTATGCTGATGGGGCAAGTGCTGATTTGACGGCTTCACAGAATTTAGGCACTGGAGAGCTTCGGAGGTCCGATAGATTGGCCGAGAGAAGGGTGATTCTTCCCCAACGAACGGTGATTGTTCGAGCTCTTTCGGACAGGGGAAGAAAGATCAGAGATTCTAGGGCGAGGAAGTCTGATAATGGTGGTCCGGTTATTCGATCTTTTTGGACAGCTAATGGTTGGGATCTGTCTTTGTTTTCGGAACAGTTTGGAGTAGAGGCAGCAGGGAGGCTCAGAGAGGCGAATCTGGTTTGCACTTCGACTCCTGACTCTCTGGTTTGGGGTGACCGGAGAGGTTCCTTCACGCTGGCTGCGGCTTGGAGAGGTTGTCGGATCACTCATCCTACTTCATCACTCTTCTCGAATATATGGGGCAAGTGTATTCCGGCGAAGTGGAGCATTCTGATGTGGCGGGTCTGTCACAACCGGCTTCCTTCTGATGATATTCTTCAGAAGATTGGCTTCAATCTGGCTTCTAGGTGTCATTGCTGTCGGGTTGGGCATGAGGAGAACCTTCAGCATATATTTTTCCACGGGGATCTTGCCATGACGGTATGGTCTACTTTCCGGAGTTTCTTCAAGGCACGGATGCATAGTGACTTTCTGGTCTTTCTTCAAAGGTGGTGGCGGGGTCAGGGTAGTCATCACCGGAGGTCACTTGCTGGTGCGATCATGTGGGTACTTTGGAAGAACATGAACAAGCATCGCTATGAAGGGCGAGGTGCTGGGTCGAACTTCTTGGTTCGGGAGGTAAAGCGACAGTTTCGTAAGTCGCTGTCGAGTTGCCGCGATCTTCCTGCTATTCCACAGTGGGCTTTAGAGTAGTTTTTTTTTTATTTTCTGCTTTGTTTTTGTTACCACGAGGTCGGATGTAATCATTACCCTCTTTATCAATAAAGGTAACGGTTTAAAATATATATATATATATATATATATATATATATATATATATATATATATATATATATATATATATATATATATAATAAATAAATAAATATATATGGAACTAAGCCAATCTAGATACTCCTTAGAAATCTTACAATATATGTATTTAAGCCCAAAATAATTAACCCCAAAACTATATATATAATATATAAAACCCAAATATTTATATATAATTCTTTACTAAAATGAACCCAAAAATAGTGATAATATTAATACATAAATAGCAATAATAATACTATATTGTGTTACAAGTAAAGTTTAGAAAGTATTAATAATATCATTAATAATATAATAAATGAAAAAACACAGCACATAACATGTACATACCAAATATATAGCATTTGTATACTACACACCTACATACTTATTCTGATACAAAAGGATGACCACTGGTCGGTCCATAATAAAGTAAAAGCTTTAAATGTCTCTTTCTGAGGGAGTTAAGGAAAGAGATGGGGAGAAGGGGTTGGGAGCTGGAGAAGAGGAGAAAGCTTACCGGAGGTCGGCGGCGTCCGTGCACGGCGGAGAAGGTTCACCACAGCAGCTCGACGGAGGGGCGGTCGGGAAACAGTGTGGCGGCTCCGTAGGCACGACAAGGACGCTGCTGCGAGCGACGACGGTGCTGGGATGGAGGAGAGACGGCGGCGAGAGGTGTTCTCGAGCGGAAGGAAACAGGGTCGCGGCGGAGATGGCTAGCGGGGATGACGGTGGCTGGAGGTGGTGACGGGTGTTGGGTGGTGGTATGGGCAGAAGTCGTACGCAGTGTGTGGATCTGGTGGAGGAAGTCAGGGACGCGGTGCTGGTGCAGGTGGTGATCGCCAAGGTGGTGGTGGTTTTGAGGGGATGGTGTTGTGGCCGTTGGGATTGGCGGTGTGATCGTGGCGCAGGTGGTCCTGCTGGTGGCGGTTTATGGTGGTAAAGGAGGTGGTCAACAGGGTGTGACGGTGGTGATGGAGAGGAGTCGGTGAGGGCTGTCGGGATGGTGCAGAGCTTGCGGTGTGGGTTCTGGTCGGATTAGAGTTAGGATTAAGATTAGGGTCTCCTACGAGACACGACACGACACGGAAGGATTTTTGTGATGTAAAACTTGTGTCCGGCATGTCAGACGGCAAAACTTGTAGATGTAAAAAATGACAAAATAGTGGAAAGGGAATGGAGGACACGGATACGATGCACCGTACGATGGATAATGGTTGTGGTTTGAGAGTATGAGAGGAAACAATGGCCTCCTTAGATAGATGGGGGATTCCCGAATATATAAGAATTATGATTTTCATTAGATAATCTTCCCATCAATTTAAATTAATTCAGATAGAGTTTAAATACGAATTCAATCTAATCAAAACCTTTTAGGAATTACAAATAATAATTCAAACTAGTACTACGTGTTATCGAATAATTTTAAAATAAATTAATTTAATCAAAACTACTGGTAGATAATAATAGTAAATTTTAAATCAACAAAATTGTTTTAAAACAAATAGATCTAATCGTAATACTATAAACGATTTTAAAATATTATTTTATATTATCCAATAATTCAAATCGTATGAATTCAAATCCAAATCGGATAAGCGATCAACATAACAATTTAAATTAATATTAATATTTATCAAATAATATATATTTTTTAATTAAATCAGTAACTATAATTATAAATAGTATTCGATTCTCATGAATGATTTAAAACATATATTTATTTTATTTTTTATTAAATCACAACTCTATAAAATATTTATCATTTCAAAACCATTTTTCGAAATAAATGTTTTGAAAGCTCAAAGTAATAAACCAACAACTTTTGTAATGTCGATAATGAACGTTAGGGGAAAATATTTTTATTAAATAGTAATTTCAAACTATAATTCTAATCAGTTTTTTTTTAATCAAATACAATAGAAAATCATGTTTATACGATTCGAGGAGGATTTACTTAAAAATACGAAAAGTAAAATAAATAAATAAATAAAATATTAAACTTTTCGGAAAGAGGGATTACAAATCTATCCACCTCAGAAATAAATTCGTCCTCGAATTTAAGGAATAATTAGGATAGTTAGGCTCGATTGGTCAGAAGGAAAATGTAGTAAAAATAATAAAAAATGTATTGATTGATAAAATATAAATTGATCGAGGATTGCAAAGATTTTCTTAATAAGAATATTGATCAAAGCATCGACCAAGGAATGATGGGAATGAAAAAATAAATAGATATGGGTTGATGTTGTTGATGTTAAAATCTATGTCATATTCCTAATTTCTAAAAATTTCTTAGAAAAATTAAGAGACAAAATTTAGATAGCTAGAAAAATAAGACCGACGACATAGTCAAGAAAAGTATCCCGTAATGACCTTAAAGACTTATCCTTGTCATGTTATTCATTATTCCAAATTTTTATCAACTTCATAAAATTTTAGCCTCATGAATACATTAAAACTTTCCATAATTTCTATCATTGACTTTAGATCAAACCCAAACTTATCAAATTCAACAATATAATAATTTTTGTCTTTCAAATTAAAATTGTCATTTGTACTGGTAGTTTGCCTCAAAATGTAAATTTCATAAGGATTTAAATCCTCCAAAAAAATCCATCATCATAATCTCCTAAATTTTAAACTTTTAATCGACTACATATTATCTTTACCCACAAGTGCCATGCTTCCTTGAACTTTCAGTCACACATGTCTAACAAAATAAAATTTGAACTAATCAAAATTCTCAGAATGTTTATATCCAAAAATAGGTTAACATATATTCCTCGTTCATATTTGGAAATAAAAAAAATCCTATTTGTTGTCATCAAAATATCTTCTAAGCAAAATTTCAATCTTATTGTCTTTTCAAATTCAACTTACTATCCATATTGGTATTCAACGTCAAGCTTTAAATTTCAAAAAGATTTAAATATTTTAAGATATTTCAATTTTTAATTTAAATCCACAACATAATCTCCTAAAAATTTGAATCTTTATTGACACCATGTCAAATTATCTTTATTCACAAGTACCACAATTTCCTTGAGCTTCTACCTACCTTTAGTCATAAATACTTATTAGAATATAAAACTCAAACTAAATAAAAATTTATCTCATAATGCGATAATCTCTAATATATACGTTTAAATTTCTCAAATCGTTAACCTTATTTTAAGTACTTCTATGTCCTCATTACCTCTGAGTCGTTCTATGTACCCTCCTTCATTGAGCCCACTCCTGCCATGTCCTCATTACCCCCGAGAAACTACAATTCTCAAAATTTAAAAATCAGCATCATTCTTAAAGCCTTAAATCATGTTCTCGACTTCATTTTGTTATCATCACTGTATATAGATATTTTGCGTATCTGTGATTCCATCTAACAAATTAATCGCGGTCTTCCATTATCAAAACTTTAACTCTCTTAATTCTATTATTCTTGAAATCATGTTTATTTCATTACAAGTGAGATCACAATGTCAACCGTTTCAAAATCACCTTCTATATTAATTTAACAACGTTACTATACCACTAATTTTGTCTTAATTCTTTCTTTCAAAGAACTTCGAAAGTCTCGTAAAATAATGGCAATGAATTTCTCCTTGATTCTCTACATCGCAAGTCTACCCTGTCACGTTCCCTGAAATTTAAGGGATTATTAGCTATGCTCGATTTATCAAGTGGAAAAGATAGAAGAATTTAATAAGAATGATTGATCAGAAGGAATGATTAATGAGATGAAGAGATAATAAAGAATTCTCTAAATGAAAAGAAAAGATAATAAAAGTTCTCTTAAGAAAATGAAAAAGATAATCAATTTTTTTTTTAAGAAATGGATAATGGTGGAAAGGAAAATTTTTATAAATATATATGGTCAACCAATATGACGTCTAACTAATCACTCACTTATTCTATAAATAGGCATTCTCAAGAATATTTCAAAATTTCTCAAATTTTTTTAAATCACGACTCAATGCTTATCAAACATAAAAAAAATTTAATCTCAAGAAAATCTATTTCATCTCAATCACTAAATTTTAAACCCATAACTCATATTCTTCAAATTTCGATCATAATATTTTAATCAAAAATTTCAACTCTTATCATAATCTTCGCCCAAATGGTCAACATTGGCTTATCGAATATTCCTTAAAATTTAAACTCCACAAAATTTAAATTCCTCAAATATTTTAAATATAAATCAACTTTTGCATAATTTCCTAAAATTTCAATTTCAAAAAAAATCCAAAAATTTAAATCTTCAAGATTTAAACACTTCAAAATTTTAAACTCTAAATTTATTCTATCACAATTTCCTCAAAAATTCAAATTCAACAAAAATACAAAGATTTCCATAATCTTATTTATCGTTAATTAAATCAAAATTATTTTCTTAAATTTTTTTTAAAAAATTCAACCTTAGCAAAATTCACCAAGCCATATAGGTATTTAAACCTCAAAGACACTGAAAGCTAACAACCTTAAAACTCAATTTATCAGTTGAAGACTCCATCCACCTTTTATTAAAGTCATACTATCAAACGCAACATTATTGCAAAATATTTCAAATTCGTAAAAGGGTATCTCATAAACATCGTTTATCCCTATCTGAATCTTGTAGACTATGTAACAACCTTATCTACCCAAGAATTCAATCCGAATAAATCTAAGGGTTGCCCACGGGGTACCTAGTCCTAATCCTAGTCATTTAAAAATAATAATAAATCAACCTAAATATGAATGAGCAATTCCTAATCGCAGGCTCGTAGTAGTACAACTAATATGGTACTACCACGAGTTCGTACAACTTGCGAAAACTAACCTACGTGGACCACCAAAATTTTTTGTCACGACCCTCTCCCGCTTTTTGGGATGCGAATGCGGCCAGCCTACGCCACGGTATCGGCAGTAGAACACTGTCAAGCCCGCAATAAATAATACGCTCACAAAATAATTATTATTTCTCATCCACAACTTCTAAATTAGTTACAATATTCACAAGTTTAAAGTACAATGTCTCATAAATTATAAAAAGACAACTAAATAAATAATCAACTATCTAACTAGTCTCTAAGTTCGGCCTCCGCACAAACCCCTGTCTTCCCAAGAATCCAATGCAAAAGAGTAGCCGCGACTATCTGAAAAATATGGTTTCCAATTAGGAAGGGAACGAGTACAGTTCATTGAATGCAGTTCCAAATATATGTTAACGACTATAAGACAATGGTTAGTCATAAAATACAAGATGAGAATATCAAAGTAATCAGAACAAGAAACATGTGAAAATATAAACATGAAAATAGATGACATCATGTAACAGGAGAATAAACTATCTATGTGATTTGAAGTACTCTTTCGATATGTGATCGGTCTCGGGATAGTTACACCACAAGGTCTAAGTTAATTGTCAAGGTCTACTGTGCAAAAAATAAAACATGATCTAAGGTCTGATCACATATCTATTTTGTACTTTTCCGTCCTGACATAATATACGAGATAATGACATGAACTGAAAGAGACAACATGAAGTTCTACCGTGTAACGAGCGTGTCAAGAATCAAGTATGATATAACTGAACAGTGTGATATAAGAATTAACAATATTGAAAACAAACAATAAATGTACTCGCCTGTGGTCCTTAGCGGGTAAAACTGCTAATTCCATTGCGTTCAAAGTAGTCCAGTTGGCTAGGGTCAATGCAAAAAAATTCGGGTTTGGCAAAAAGATAGGAATATGATTAGTTGCGATCGTAAAGGACTTAACCGAATAGGAGATTGATTTTAGAGAAAGTTCTTCCTACTTTAGAAAAGAATTATTTATCTATTTAGAGAAAATACTTAAACTAATTTTGAAACATAATGGTATTAAACCACCTTCAAGAAAAATATTTATTGAGTAAAATCCTTAATAATAATATTAGAAGGCAAAAACCCAAAGATCTAAATTTGTCATTTAAAATCCATAACTTAATAAAATGTAATAAGGCCAAGCCCAAAATATGATTTCTATTAAAGCCCACATAACAAACAAGCCTATACACAGGTAGAAAATGTATTATTTGGATATATATATATATATATATATATATATATATATATATATATATATATATATATATATATATATATATTGAAGAAATGGGTAATTGTGGCGAACTCGCCTCCACTGGGGCTCGAACTCCCGACCACTTGGGCTGCATGCATCTCTCTTAACCACTAGGCTAGAGGTCTATATATATATATATATATATATATATATATATATATATATATATATATATATATATATATATATATATATATATATATATATATATATATATATATATATTGACATAAAGATTTTAAATATAAGGTCCATTAGGAAATAAAATATATAAAACCCAATACTATTAATATACTGTCCACACTAAACCTAGACTTAATTAAGCCAAAAATATTTATTCCAAAACTATAAATAAAATTCTTATTAATAATATTTATTGGCCCATTAAAATGTACTTTATAAAAATAAACCTATTTAAAATTTTAATAAATAAAATCTTATTAGAATATAAACCCAATATTTTATTCAGAACAAAAACCCAAAAGTTATAGTTAAAAATAGAATTCATATATCCCAAACCCAACTATTAAACCTGGCCACAAAATAATTATTAACAAGATAAAATACTATAAAAATATAGCTTCAAAGGACCTAATATTATATATCTATTACAAAATCCATTAATATATATATATATATATATATATATATATATATATATATATATATATATATATATATATATATATATATATATATATATATATATGGAACTAAGCCCAATCTAGATACTCCTTAGAAATCTTACAATGCTACTACCACTCGACCAGCAGCCTCCACCGTTGAGCCAAAGTGAGCACCCTCCCTCGAGATCATCTGCGAAAGACCGTCGAATGCTATGTTGACAATATTGCTGTCAAAAGTCATCTAAAGGAAGATCACATTCAATATTTAAGAACCATTTTCAATCTAATACGCCATCATCAACTCAAAATGAACCCCACCAAGTCTTTCTTGGGTGTCTCTAGTGGTAAATTTCTTGGGTTCGTTATTACCTCTAAGGGTATACACGTTGATCCCGAGAAGATCAAAGCCATTCAAGAGATGCGTCCTCCATGCAACCTAAAAGAGCTACGAGGATTCCAAGGCCGACTTGCGTACATCAGGCGGTTCATTTCAAATTTATCTGGACATTGTAGCCATTTACCCAGTTAATGAAGAAAGGTGTATCTTTCATTTGGATGGAAGAATGTCAACGAGCGTTTGATGATATAAAGCGGTATTTAATGAATCCACCAGTACTAGTGCCACCGATTTCAGGAATACCCTTCTTGATGTATGTTCGGGCAATGGACGATTCATTAGGAGCTTTGCTGGCTCAGAAGAACAAAGAAGGTCATGAGCAAGCCATCTACTATCTTAGTCGAACGATGATTGGAGCTGAACATCGTTATAGTCCGGTAGAGAAAGAATGCTTAGCCTTAATGTTCGCCGTTCAAAAGACGAGACATTATATCATCGGCCAAACCATTCATGTTATATCCCGAGTCAATCCTCTACGGGTCTTAATGAAGAAGTCCAGTACACTCAATTCTAGGCTTGCTACATGGGCCATATTATTAGCATAATATGATATGGTGTATGTTCCTCAAAAGTCTGTGAAAGGCCAAGCACTTGCTGACTTCTTAGCAGCTCAACCTGTTCCTGAAACATCCAAACTCTATGATGAAATTTCAGATGAGACATTGGAATCAAATATGATCTCAGAAGAATTTCCTACTTGGCGGTTGTTCTTTGACGGAGCATCTAGAATTGGACCTGGAGGTACCCTTGTTGCTGGAGTGGAAATTGTTATTGTTTCACCCAATGGATTAGCTATTCAGAGGGCTTATTCTTTAGATGAGTCGTGCTCCAACAATGTCATAGAATACATTGCTTTGCTCATTGGACTCCAATTAGCCAAACAACTGGATATTGAATATCTCGAAGTATACGGTGATTCTAAACTGATTGTTAATCAGGTTAGAGGTATATATGAAGTTCGACATCAAGATCTAGTACAATATCATGAAGCAGCAGTCCGAATAGCTTTTTCATTCAAAGGGTTCTTTATCGAACATGTACGTCGAGCTTGTAATACAGAAGCTGATGCTTTAGCTAACTTGGCTGCGGTATTGGCAGTTCCAGTTAAAAGACAACAGATGATTATTATCTCTAATAGAGAACTATTTTGTATTGAAAATAACCATAACATTGAATTCAGTAATTCAACTGAAGTCAATATCATTAGCGAAGACTGGAGAGCACCTTTTATCGAATTTGCAGTTCATGACATATTACCAGAAGATCCTAAGGAAGCTACAAGTATTCGTCACCGATCGCTTCGATTCTATTATAATCATACCACCAAAACTCTCTTTCGAAGAACTTTTGATGGGTTACTCCTGAGATGTCTTGCTGGCGATGAAGCAAAGCAGATACTATGTGAAGCTCATGATGGCATTTGTGGAGCACATCAGCCTGGTCCTAAATTACAAGATTGTATCCGACGTATGGGCTACTATTGGCCCTCTATGGTATCAGATGCCATTGACTATGCAAGGAAATGCCGAGTATGTCAAATTCATGCAGATTTTATTTACCAACCATCGGAATTTCTTCATCCGACTGCTGCCTCATGGCCCTTCGAAGCTTGGAGCATGGATATAATTAGTCCTATCAATCCTCCTTCATCTAAAGGACATCGGTTCATCTTGGCTATAACCGATTATTTCTCTAAATGGGCTGAAGCTATACCTTTAGCTGAAGTTAAGACTAGTAGTGTCATCAACTTCATCAAACATCATGTGATATATCGATTTGGTGTACCTCGTCAAATCATCTATTATAATGGGCCACAATTTGTCAGCCAGAAGTTTAATAGGTTCTGTGATGACAACATAATCAATAATGTTACTTCTACGGCCTATAATCCTGCAGCTAACGGGTTAGCTGAAGCATTCAACAAGACTATTATCAAACTCCTTAAAAACTTTGTTTCTATTAACAAACGCAATTGGAGTGATAAACTGGGAGAATGTCTATGGGCTTATCGTACTACAGTTCGTAATCCCACAGGTTGTACACCCTTTTCCCTCACTACACCAAAATGACAAATTAGAAACGCTAGGTAATTTTTAATTTGAAACACTTATTTTTTGTTCCTAGGTTCTGGAACATATTAAATATGTTCCAGAGCAAAAAAACGTTCCTAATATATTTCTTTTTTATTTTTTAGAAAAATATTTATTCAAATACACTTTTTTAGTGTTCCAAATATGTTTCAAATTGAGATTACCCATGTGCATCCAAGCGTACTTACTAAATAAGCAAACCATAATTTTCTCCCATATATGTACGGCCAAACCTAACTGTTCCAAACATACCAATTCCTACCCCCCTCGCAAAATTGCTTTTTCCTGCAGAGTCTTTCATCTCCCTCCAAATTAATATTCACCTCCCTCCCTCCCTCTATCTGCCCGCCATCTCGAAACCCACTTCCGATCGCCCGCCATCTCAAAAGGGTTTAAGATCGCCATCCATCGAGGAAGGAAGGGTTCGAAGAGCTTGCCATCATCCATCGAGGAAGGAAGGGTTTGTTCTTTCTATTTTCTCTATTTTTTGTTTAATTTTTCAATTTCACCATGCTTTTCTCTTTCCATATGTATGTATGCATAATTTTTCCATATATTTGTGTAGTATAATTTTTGTTTTCTTCTTCCCCAATTTACATAAGTGATTTTTCCATAATTTTTTCTATTTCTGCGTATGACCAGCGTAAGATCGCCATAATTTTTCCATAATTTTTCTTCTTTCCACAATTTTTGTTTAATTTTTCAATTTTCTCCAACTTTGATTCTCCTTATATACACAGATCTTAGAAAATTACACCATAGGAAAATTTTCTCATAAGCAAAAGGAACAATATCTCGTTATGGATATGGATGGCAATTTTCTTCGAACCATTGTCAAGTTAGGGACAATATAACAAATTTTATTTCAGATTCATTACTACTGGGTTCAAGAGAAGCTATAAATCTACACACCCCCAACCATCTCCAATAAGCAACCCAAACCTGAATTTCTTACAACATATACTTTCAGAAGTCACCAAATTATTGTGGAGACCAAGATTAAATACACAATAATATAACTCGGTATTCCCCCCTACATGCTAAAGTCAAATTTGGCACAAATATGGAGCATTTTGTCAAGCTGGGCGATCATTTTGTTAAGCTGGGAAGAATATGATGGATTGAATTCATATTCAATAATTTGACTCATAACAATTGAGGATCGTACCACAGACATTGAAAGTTGTAAGCAAGCCCTTTATTTATTTGTCTAGACATCTAATACTCTTTGATATCATTGTCGACAAAGGTACTTCAAGTTCTTTGCACGTATATGTAGGAACTATCATTGTGATTTTGGGAAGCAGAGTAGGTAAGAGAAATTCAAGTGCCATTAGTATAAAATCGGATATAACTGGAATGATTTCTATCTTGAGGAAATTAGGAAGATACATGCTACGAAGCATGGATATTCTGAAATTGGTGCCTTTATTGTATCGCGCCACTGTGGGTACATATCCAACATGACTCAGACACTCCAAAATACCCTAGGACAAGCCAAAGTCAGTGTTTGTGTCATCATGTCAGTATCCTAGTATCTTTGTTTTTGTATCCATACAAAATGGACTACATGTCATGTACTCTTCAATATCTCTTCTACATACTTTGGTCAAATTTATTAATTACACAGAGATGGACCAGTAGTGTGCTTGATGCTTGCATTCTGGAGGAAGCGGGTTCGAATTGAAAAGTAAAGAACCCTACCCATATGTATGGGGTAAGGCTACATATACTTTAACCTCCCCTAACCCAGCATAAGAAGGTGCCTCGTTGTATTCGGACACCATTTACATAGATGGACCAAGGAACACTAACTTTGAAATTATGAACTATCACATAGGGCATTTTAGTAACTATTTAAATTCGAAAAGTAGGTAAGGCGAACTGTGTTATAAAGATGAGACTACGATTACATAAATTATACTCTTCAATATTCTATGTACAAAGCAAGATAAAATTTGTTATTCGGGCATTGTACAAACAAGGATTAGAAAACTATGTGATGGAAAAGATACTTTGTTCTGGAAAAGGAAAAGCATCGACAGTTAAAAAATGGGCTGTCAACAACAAATGTACTTCCCAGAAGATGAGACTATGAGTGCAGAATTTGTACTGGTCTATCCTTTCTACCAACTTTAATTGGAATGTACTTCCTTCTCTTCAACTTAATGTGTCATATAGATGAACAAAATTCCTAAAAATCAACCATATGATCTTACCCCTTTGGCTAGTCTCCTTTATAGTCTACAGAATTTGGATGATGTTTCTTGATTGCATGAGCTTAAACATGATTAACTTTAAAGTCGTTCCACCAACCACCTGGGCTTCTAGGTCTTTGTAACAAATATCCTCTCTTAATCATAAATGTCTTGGCTACTAAGGTCTCGTTAGGGAACCAGTCTGGAAAAGTGGAGGAGGTCTCGTTAGGGAACTTTTAACATCCAACAACTAGCGATAACTTGATATGTAGGTTGTAAGTTCGAGCAAACTGTTCTTGAGAACCTCCTTCAGGCTTCAGGTGTTGCTAACAGGTTTGTATGTGGGGCAAATTGGATTAGGGGCTAAGCTTGAGCAAATTTAAGGTCTTGAAAAAAACAAGATTGCATGTACATCTAGCTAGAATTGTTAGGATTAATTAAGCTCAATATTGCATATGTGACTTCGTTATTTACGAACATGCTTATGGAAGAACCAGTAGAAAATGAGTTTACTAAGCATTTTAGTCAACGAAAAAACAATAACCCTCATGATGAAATGAGAATTGAGATATTCCAATGTATATACATGTGTATTGGTGTTCAGTATTCAACCTAGCTAATAATAACCAAGTCTGGAAGGACATTCCAATATATGCTTCTTAATTAGTAACACTACCTAAAAGGATGTATTGTTGTTCATTATTAAACTTGGCTATTGATACCATAAGATTTTAGCTTGTTACTCAAATTTGTTTGGCTTAAAGTCAATATGATGCACAAGTTTCGAATTTTAAAGTGTTTGTGCTACCTAGCTTTCCAATGATTCCATGAGAAAACAAATACAATATGTCAATACCTATATCATTTCCATTTGCAAGTCTATATATATCATTTGGATTTGAGACCAATTGATTCGGGACTGACTTACTAGTTAATGAATTCGATTGAATTATGTTGGGCAGATAAATGATAACTAATGGTAAACAAAGTAAAAGTTGGTTGAAGGTTTTCAGTATTTGGTTGACATGCTTATTCTCAATATGCATTTCCCATTTAATATTTTTTTGAAATCTGTGTTAATTTGTTTATTTTGTATGATTTTGATGGATATAACACAACTTCATGTGATTTGCTCACGTCTTTCACTATAGGATTCAAGAGACTTCTTATTATTTATTTATGAAAGAACCTATTATTTATTTATTTTAATTGAGATTTGCTTGCATAAATAATTAATCTCTATAAGTTTTCAAATAATTTAATTTATTTGACTCATGTCATACATCTTGGATATCCTTAATTTAATTGAAATGTATTCCTATGAATTTATTGAGTATTTACTTCATTTGTTTTTATTTTCTACAGAGAAGATATTAGTTTGGTACAAGTTTAGTCATGGAACCATAGAAGAGCTATGCATAGTACAACATACTGCACACAGGCAGAACGTCAAAAATCTGCACTGTAGATTATATGCAGTCAAGTATGTGCTTTTGGGCAGTGCCTATATAATGTGCTGTATCAGTGCACTATATAATGTGTAGTATGAGTGCACTGTAGGATGTACAAGAGTAGGTGCATCATAGACCTTATAAGTTTGTGTCCTATGGATGTGTGTTAGTATATCATAGGAGGGGGAGAGTGTGTATCAATGAAGGTATCTTGGTGTCAAGAAGTGTGTTGATTAGAGGGGTGTATACTGCTGCCATTACCCTTGCCATTGTTCTGCACTTTTGTTGGGCAATATTGACATTGTAGCTACATCTGACATTCAAAAATTCTAGAGTGGAGAGTTTATATCGACTTGGTTGAAAAAATACACAAAAAGTTTATATCGACTTGGTTGAAACAATACACACTTTTAACAGTCCATATTTTAAATATATAAGCAAGAACAATACAAAAGTGAGCTACAGTATTTTATAGGAGTATCATGTATTTGTTTGCATCCTTTGATATGATAATTGGAACCTGAAAGAAATGAGCAACATAAGAATTATCTTCCAAATACCCTACGAAATTAGACTTTCCACAAGGTTTTGCATTTGACAGCAAATGTAGTTCCAAATGATGAATGCAAATGCAACCTTTGTTGTCTCTTCAGTTGAATGCAAATGCATTCTTTGTATCAGTGTGAGAACAGTCGTGTGTACTACTGCCAATACCCTTGCCATTGTTCTGCACTTTTGTTGGGCAATATTGACATTGTAGCACTTTCCTAGTTTTATAGTTTTTTTTCTATTTGCCAAACATGCGCTTATCTTTTCAATATGGTTTTTAATTTCAGTTGGATATTACGAGATTTGTTGGGTCAATGGGAATGTCATTCCTTTCCACTCTTTGGCCTAATGTCTCGTAGAGATGAATAAAATTTTTTATAACATTGTACCATCTGTTGGGTCAATGGGAATGTCATTCCTTGCCAAGGCGAGTAAAACTTGATCCAGGTAGATTGAATTAGATTAAGTTGGTTCAGGTCTGTATCTTTTTTTGACATGGCAGGCTAACTCACTGAAATGCATCTAAAGATTACAGTCCATTGATTAGCTGAATGTTATTCTTGCAATCAATATCGAACTGAACCATAAAATAATTCTTCATTGTAGAGGCGTCTGATTTCGCCATACAATCAGGTCATGCATTTTGTTTGTAAATGTGTGGCAACATTGTATTTTGATGCTGGGACGATACTGACCCAATGGCTTAAAAGTGGCTTTCCTATATAAATGCGACAAGATCACCTACCTTCCCTTTATAGAAATAATGGGATCTTTGACAGTACAGACCTTATTAGCATGGATCATGACTGGTTTTTTCCATTATTTCATTTCCGAGGAAACTAATGTCATATTCTTATTGAAGCTCTGACTGATAAAAGTGTTGGATTAAGTTGGTTCAGTTCAATTTTGTGTATTCATAATAGTACATTTTTTTATCTTTAAACAAGTTTGGGAGTCATCACCAACTTTCATGGAAATAAATTTCTTGTGATAGAGGGGTTCTGATTGAGGCTTGGGGTTTGTAGGTTTATCTCATGTGTAAACTAATGTCATCTTTTTAAGGTTCTGTATTATCAATATTGAAAACTATGAAGGGCTGCAGGGAGGCTCATTTTAGAAACATTGATTTTTGATTATTTTGAACCTATGTTTCTACATTTCTGTAGCATTAAATGTTTCTACATTTCTGTAGCATTACCCTTGCCATTGTTCTACACTTTGCTGCAGCAACTACGTACTGCTGCCATTACCCTTGCCTACTGCAATTAGGATATGCAGTTGATGCTGCTGCTAATGCTATCAAATGATGAATGCAAATGCAATCTTTGTTCTCTTCAGTTGAATGCAAATGCATTCTTTGTTAAGTTACTACTTGATAAATATATTTTGTGGTTATGTCCTCAACTGAGTTTATTTTTTGAAAAGTCTACTGCAAGCATAACTTCATAAGTTTATTTTTTGAAAAGTTTGTTGCAAGCTTAACTTCGTGGTTGACCCTATAAAATCATTGAAACAAGGCTCTTTTGATATCTCACATTTGTATTTGTTATATACTGAGTTTGAGGTTGACATATGATCAAGTACATCAGGGTATATGCCATGGTTATGTCTTGGAACCCGATGAATTAAATGTGAGGATGGTTACTCGAAAGATGTTCTCTGCAAAGATTTACAAGGCTGATAAAAATCCAGAATCGAAGAAAATTGGAGAAGTTAGCATCGGCAATTTCCTTGTGTGGAACAAGTCCTTCGTCAAATACATGGAGCCATAGTAAGTGATATTTTCTCTTCATTATAATAAGTTATATCTGGATTTTTAGCCATTTCATTTGTGCTAATGATAGCCATTTCATTTTGGTCATTTGTTTATCAAAGATGTGATACTTAGAATCCGAGACCTGATTACGGATTCCAAATGCTAAAAATAGACTTTAGTCACCAAATGGTAATCTCACAGATTTATAATAATGGCACATGAACAATTAAGAGCATTCTCACAATGCCTATGCAAATAAATTTTATGTAGGTCTTATATTCTGGCACATGGTAATCTCCAGATGCTGAAAATAGACTTTAGACATTTCATTTTGGCCTTATATTTTTTCCTGAAATACGAAATTGGATTGGTGACAAGTAGAGAGGGTTTTCCTGAAATACTTGTCATTACAGTAAACAAAACTGATCTAGATCACTATGTTTGATATCTATTTCTGGAAATTATATGGCAAAAAAGTGATCAATATGAACATAAAGCGTTACATAATTAAGGAAACCACAAATATGGTCAAGGCCAACTAAAGAAAAATGGAGATTCATTGCATCCACATCTCACATATTTCCTCAATATTTTCGGATCTTAACTTAGTATACTCAGACCACAGAGCATTTCATAGCATTATAGCAGCCATTAACTTCTAAAAATCACCCAGACCATATGCAGATAGTTCTTCTCTATACTTGAAGGAAAACACACTAACTCTTCTAATTTACATAGTATCTTCAGAAAGCAACAACTTAGCTGGAATTAAACTAAATGCTAGGTCCTTGCAGCCAAATAAACAAATAAGGATTGTAACTTTATCTCTATGCTAGTGACTTCCAAGCACTTTTGTCAAAAAATAACACAGTACTTCTACCTTCTAAGAGGTCGCATTGGACGCCCAAATTTATTTCCAGAACCCAAAAACTGGAGATTGCTACATGAATATTCAGAAATAATCTTTTTGTATACCTCCCGAAGACTTGTGCCACAACACATTGCATCTTAACCCCCTTATATACCCAATACTGAACCATAATTGTCTCCTACAATCCTAAAAGCTTTAAACACAAAAAATAAATTCAAAGTATATGTGGTTCATTCTTCACATGGTAATCTCCAGATGTTTGTTTGGTTCATTGCTTTGAGTTGTTTGTTGGCACCGAGACTGAATTATACAGTCTCTTATTCTCCAATTTCTTGAACATAGTAGATTTTGGTTATCTTATCCACTTATTCTTCAATTTCTTGATTTTAACTTAAAACTTGTTTTATAATGTTGTATGCAGGTGCTACTTTTTGTCGTCGTTCAAATCTCCATCATTCGATTGGAGAATAACTTTTGGGATCATCTTTTAGAGAACTAAAATTTGTAAACAGATTATCATTTGTGATCGAGCTACATTTTATTATTTGTAACTTTTGGGATCATCTTAGAGAACTAAAATTTGTAAACAAATTATCTTTTGCGACCGAGCTACATTTTATTATTTATAACTTTTGGGATCATCTTTTAATAGCATTTTATAACGATTAATATTTGAAAAATGTTATTAGTTGTTTTATATTAAGTTGACAACTTTGATTAATTTAGTGGACCTCTTGGATGTTGATTTAGGAAATGTGTGGAATGCATCATTTATTGTGTTTTAATGGTAATTTCATGAATAATCATATTTGTGGTTCAAAATAATTTTTTTTACGAAATTGAAATTTAAAAAAAAATGCAGATGAACGCTAATAAAGTGTTTCAAACTGGCCACATGTATATTGCAAAAAGTGTTGCAACATACATTTAGGAATGAACATAAAACGTTTCAAACTGATAGTTAGAAACAATTCAAACGTGTTCCAAAAAATACTTTAGAAACACATTATATGTGTATCAAAATCTAATTTTAGGAACGTTTCTAAGTCGTTCCAAAATTATTTTAGGAACACATTATATGTGTTTCAAAATCTAATTTAGGAACGTTTGACAACCGTTCCAAATGAAATTTAGGAACGCTTTATAACCATTCCAATAATTGTAACGCCACTTTTAGGAATGGTTGTCAAATGTTCCTAAAAATATTGGGTACATATTAAAAGTGTTCCTAAGTTTCCATTTTGGTGTAGTGCCTGGTATATGGATGCGAAGCTGTCTTACCACTGGAAATTCATATTCCATCTCTGAGAATTACCATTGCTAACGAACTTACCACAGACAATAATGATCGTCTCCGACTTCAAGAATTGGAGGCACTCGATAAGAAAAGACTGTTGGCTCAACAACATATTGAAATTTATCAAGTCCGTATATCAAAAGCGTTCAATCGTAAAGTCAAAGTGCGAACATTTCAAGAAGGCGAGCTAGTTCTTACAGTCAGACGTCCTATAACTATGACCCATATGAGCAAAGGCAAGTTCGAAGCGAAATAGGAAGGTCCGTATGTGATAAATAAGATTTTCTCAAATGGAGCCTATCAATTAACAGATATGGATGACAGAGTTGCTATGATGCCTATCAATGGCAAATTTCTCAAAAAATATTATGTATAAAAGCAAAATGTTCTTCATTCATAAAAATAATGTAAATAAAAGTTCATTTTTATTTAGAAATAGAAAAGAATTACATAATATTAAGGACGGGGACAAGGACCCGATCCTTTCTGATTAAATACATGATTGGCCAATAAATCAAACATTTCGTTGTCTGAACACACTAGCAACTCACAGGCAGCTACTCTCACTGCTTCTTCTTCAGTAGTCTGCCTGGGCTCTACCAGCTTGGCAATCAAATCCTGCTCTGGTGCAGGAACAGTCGAGCCTTCACCCACTTCTTTCTGAGGAGGCACGGAAGGCTCAGCAGAAGGTGTCTCGGTCATCTCTTCGGTCTTTAGAGTGAGCAAGTCTTTGGAAGACATCTTATATAGAAAGAAAGGAAGTTGACGATATCTACGAAAGTTTTGCTCTATTTATAGACATAATAACTAGATAGTCGGCTTCGAGAACCGATGCGACTTTTTAAAAGAAGTCTAATCGTTCACTCATTTATAACTGTTCATTTATTCAATGTCCTTTCCTCGAAAACCGATATGATTGTTCATTTCATTCATTCTTTTTCCCGAGAATCGAAATGACTGTTCATTTATTTCAGTGTCTCTTCGTCGAAAATTGAAGTGATTGTTCATTCATTCACTTTTCTTGCTTATCATAACGAGAATTCATGTCCCCCATACCTCTGAATTCTGATTATCTATATCAGCAACTTATCACGTCCCTATTACCTCTGATAAAGTTGTCTATTGAAATAATAATATTGCTAAACATTATATTCTGCCACGTCCATATTACCTCTGAGAAGATATAATAAATATTGTCATTTTCTAAAACCAAGAGATATATCACGTCCAGTACCTCTGAATATATTTTCGATTCTATTTTACATATATCTACAATAAGATATGCAACAAGTAATAGAATCACACAAAAAGTTTTTTATTTTATTTCTATTCCAAAAAGGGATACATTGTAATTAAAAAGGACAACAAAATTTGCTCATGCTACTCTGAAGGATAGGTGATCAGTTCTGCAATTTGTTTCTTCAGAACTTGAACTCTTTCATTACGAGAATCTAACACTCTCTGCCTGGCTTCAATTCGTCCTGATTCAGGATCGAAAGGTTGTAGAGCAGCAGTTCGACGTGTTAGTTCTTTATTCTGAAGACGTTCAAATTCCTTCTTCTGATCCTTCAGAGCCTCTATCTGATCAACAGTAGATTGATGCAATTGATTTTCTTGTTCTATATTCTGCTTGACAATCTGAAGTTCTGCTTGAAGCTGAGCAATCTTAGCCTCCAAATTAGCAGCCTTTTTCTCTTCTTCTGTAGCTTTAGTCTTATGACTCTCAGCAATAACAGCTGCATCAGAGATTTGGATGTCTAACTCGGAGGATTGTTTAGTGAAATCTAGCAAAAATGCTTCAAAATTTGTTTTACTAGTTTCTGCTTCTCGAGCCCATAGTTTCATATTCCGTGTTTACTAGTGTCTCGATGTCTCATCTTTTTAATTCCTTGTAAGCTTTAATTGAGCTTTCCAGCTCATCAAAAATGTGCTCCAAAGATGTAGCCTGAGCATCGTCTCCTTAACTTCGGATACCTCCAATCAAAAATATAGAGAGAGTTCTGATAGTGCTGAAAGGGACATCCTCTCTTTCCATCACTCTATAAACTAGGGATTCCAGAGAAGTGAAGAAGACTCTCGTGAAGGAGGCCACCACAAACTTGCTAGTTACCATAGCTCATGGAGTTGCTACTATGTCTGCAGGAGTCTTCATAGTTTCAGCAGGTGGAGGCACTTCATCTTGAGCGCTAATATGGGAAGAGCTTCCCTCTCCTGCTACAGTTCTTGCAGGTTCTTCTGCAAATCACATATGTCATTTATGTTAGTAACATATAATGTTGAAGGCGTTACGACAAATAGATTATACTTAGAAATTTACCAGAGTTGGGTACATCACGAGAAGTCTCAATAGGTTTGACTGTCTCTGATTGAAGCTTTGACAGAGTCTCTGTAGACATAGCTTGACTACTGCCTGCTCCTGATTCAGTCTGAAGTGGCAGGGTTATTGGAGTTTGAACTATTAATCCTACTGCCACTCCAGATGACTCAGGTTTCTCGGTGGTTATGGGTTCATCAATATCAGGATGATTGATCTGTTCATCATCGACGACCACATTCTCATCATCTTCAGCAGTTGAAGGCTCTTCATCAGCTGTGTGTTCCTGGGGTGATGGTACACTCACTAAAGTTTGTTTTTATTCAGTGATGCTATTCCAATCATCATCATATATTCCATCACCAAAGTCATATTCAGCCAAAGCTTCAATCATCGCATCCCCAGAATGGGTAGACCCTTGAGCTTGTGGAGGATTTTGTGGAGGCAAATCCTGTTTTGGGGAAGCGGCTTCTGGACTCATAGGAGTCGAAGATGGAACTGTTATCCCCGCAGTAGCAAGTACATTTACGAGAATACATACAGTTCTAGTCTCTAAACTTGAACCTTCTACGGTGGCAGTAGAAGGCTGGACATCTGCTGAAGTAACCAATGCAAAGAAAAAGATCAATTTAATATACATTTTTAACAGAAAAATTGATATATTAAAAAGTATCACAATTTTGGTATTACCTTCTTGAGATGGTATATCTTCAGCGATTACCAACTTCCTCCTGACCTCTCTGTGAGATGATGCGACCGGCTCTATAACAGCTCCAGTGCGATCACTTTTTGGATCGATCAAAGAAGTGGATGTTCCTCCTTCAATAATTCCCCCTGCTTCTGAATAGAAGAAGGGGTGATGTCCTTCTCTCCAGAGGAAGAACTGAGAAGCAGCTGTTTTGACTGAGAACGAGTTGTCCTCATGGTCGTTGGCTCATTAATAACCAGTGCTGTCCTTTTCTTCTTCCCTGGAACCCTTGGAGAATTGGGTTTGTTATCTTGCTGAGGAGGTTTTGTCGTCTCCTTAGTCTTTCTTTTCTTCAAACCCTTAATAGGGGATTTCTCTTTCCTGACCTTTATAGACACATCCAGAGGATCTTGGACCTGATCAACATAGTTCATTAAAATTGAGGCCTCCAATGGTGTATCCATAGGATCTTTGTCTTCTGTGTCCCAAAAAGAGTGAGTAGTATGTTTTCCTTGTTTGGATCTCTTTTCAGTTGCAAAACTGTGTGCGAGACTGAAGTTTTCAGCAAATGTGTTTGCTGAAGTATAAAAGTTTGCGTATGTGTATAACATACGCGGGCCGTGTGAAAGATCAGAAGGCATAGAAAACATAACTTTTGTGCCTCGGGCGTTGTAATAGCTCCACGCCCTATCCCTGTAACGCCCCAGTCCCAAAATACGTAGGACTAGGAACGTAGACATGCCAGCTGTATTCATACAAAGTATACTCCAATATATGGAAGCCTCGTATAAATACATAACCTGTAAAATGCAGTAGAACCATAACTAATCTCATCCACAAGAATAAAAGATATTATATAATCAACTATGAATTTGTCTTGATACAATATGTTGGGCGGAGACAAATCCACTACCAACAAGTAAAGGAAAAATACATAAGAAAAGATAATAAGTTTTGGCGAGCGAAGCGAAGACGATCCAAATGCAATCATCCTCGAAGAAGTAGCAAAGACCACGGCTAGAGCTAGAATACCTGCGAAAGACAATAGCACACACATGACAAGACAACCATGTCCTTAGAGGGACGTAACAAGACACATAATAGCATGCCATATAAACTGAATAAATATTGCTCAAATAAATAAGTAAATCGAATTATAACATGTTCCAATACGCACCTACTGAACGAGCGTACCATCCCCCCAACCAAACAAGGACAGGAGATGGTAAACTAATTCACGGTAACGTATCTTCCCATGCTATGAATCCAATATGGTATCCGGACCCCAACAAGGTTCAATACCTTCTCATCGAAGTAGTAAGTCACACCTACAACCAAACAAGGACAAGATGTGACGAACTAATCCGCGACAAGTTATTGTTCCAAGCCACGGTCAGATACAAGTACCCAAACCAAAAGTACTCGTACCTAACGGATAGGGTAGCCTACCGTTCTATGTGAAATGTAGTTAAGAACAATCCTTCCTACGCATGGACCCTGGCTGAATAGGATCGGCATAGTCCCCTCTTGGGCACCAGAGGCCCCAGCAGGAAGAGCATGGTCATCAACCCCGTATCTCCAGCGGAGAGTCCGGGTCACAAGGGAAGTGCATCGAAGCCCATACGCTAAGGAATTATCCTCCCCACCCAATGCCTACTGTGTTGCATCCACAACACAAACCACTATAACCGCTAAGTCAAACTAACATGCAACCTCTATTAGCGGTTATTCCTATCGCACGGCTTGTACGTACTGGTGGCCAGCCAATCACGCACTTCCGTGTTCTACATGCGACACACAACTTCGTGTTTACAATGTGTCAAGGCCGATGAATGCAACACACAAGGTGGTCCCTTAAATCTAGGTTTAATTTGTAAGAAAAATAATACACAGTAGGAAATATAAATGAACGGTAAGTTCTAACAGTTATGCCATGTATCACAGTTTATTTTGCATAAAGAAAATAAGTAATGCATGAAATATGAGCTAAAATAATTAAACAGCTAATGGCAAGGTGTCTTGCCTGGTAGAGCGCCTGGTGTGCTGCGATAATCATGGTGGCATGAACTGCGACTTTGGTGTAACAACTACACAAGAGAACCTCTGATGGTGGCACGGACAGTTCCATTGGGTCCAGGACAGTTAAATTGGTTAGGGTGGACACAAGGTAGACTTGAAATGGGCGAAGGAATAGGAACAATAGGACTTGGATACGGACAGGAGAAAATCAAAGAAAATAAATATTTATATATATACGAATTTTAGAAAATATTTATAATCCCTAAAACTAGTTTTCATAAATCAAAATATTTGTTGAAAAACATATTTATTATAAATACCATGGATCTAGAAACTATTTAGGGCTCAACTTTTATTTGTAAAAATATGATTTTTAGGCTAATAACAATATAGCATTATTATAAAACTTTTTCAGAATTTAGTTTTGAAATTACACATAACTTATTTTGTTACTAAATTATTTAGAAGATTTAACAAAATACTAATAATAATAATATTATTGACTAATCACAAAATATATACAAATGCAATTTTATGAATCTATGTACGAATTTTGCAATTACATACTGTTAAACCACAATCGAAATAACAAAAATAAATAACTAAATAAATAAACAATAAAAATAAAAAGGCAAACACGAAAATCGAGAAGAGCTCTTCTCTGTTGAGAAAAAATCACAGAGCAAAAAAACAAAAAGAAAAAAAGAGTAACATTTCAATGAAGAGAAGAAAGAAACAAGGAAGCGGAGAGAGAGAGTGGAGAGGCGAGAGAGAGGCTAGGGGGAGAGAGGAGAGCAGTCGGGCTTGGAAATCGGTGAGACGGAGGCTCTGGCGAGGCTCCGGCGAAGTGGCGTCGCGGAGTGAGTACGGGGAAAGGAGGGAGAAGATCGGGAAGCGGCAGGACTGTTCGTCGACGCGACGGAGTGGCGCGCTCGCCGGCGGAGAAACTCGGGAAGTTTGGGGAGAGATGGTCGGGAAGGACGCTGTGCGGCGGAAGAAGCACGCCGGAGGAGTCGGCCGGCGCGGGGGAGAAGGGAAAAGAGGGCGGAGGGCGTGAGCTCAGGCGAGCGGCGGCAGGATAGGGTTTCGATGGCCGGTGGGTGCGCGGATGGAGGCGGACGGCGAAGTAGGGCGATGGTCGGCGCGGGCGACCACGCCGAGGGATAGCGAGGTGGGGCGGAGGAGATCTAGGGCATGGCGGAGTTGTTCGCGGAGGTGGGAGGTGGTCGGACGCGGAGGGGAAGGCTCGGCAAGGAGGGTGGCTGCGGTCAGACGTGACATTCGGCGAACCTGGCGCGGAGGTGCAGCGCTCGGGCTCGCCGGCGTCGGCTCCAGTTCGCACGGTGGCCAGGCGGAAGATCCGGTTGCCGAG
Organism: Iris pallida; assembly: GCA_029216955.1. NCBI lineage: Eukaryota > Viridiplantae > Streptophyta > Magnoliopsida > Asparagales > Iridaceae > Iris > Iris pallida. The sequence goes on from JANAVB010017909.1 coordinate 41,784, forward strand.
GAAGGCGGCCATGGCGGCAGGTGAGTTTAATTAGGTTTTTCTTTTGGGTTTCTTCTCTTTTGGGCGCGACGCCGGCGATGGCCGGGGTGGCGCGGTGCTGGTCGGAGGCAAGTTTTGTGATGGGACGGTGGTGATGTGGGGAGACGATGGGGTTTGGTGGTTTTGGGCTTCGCCAATGGTGGCAGTGGTGGTGGCGGGTGGCCGGGACCGGTGGTTCTGGTAATGGCGTTGGGGTGTCGCGGTGGTTGTTGAGGGACGGGTGGTGGCGTTTGGTGGTTGTAGGTGCTGCCAGGGGTGGTCTGTGCCATAGAGTCGAGATGGGATGTTGGCGAGGGTGGTGGCTGTTGTCGGGTTTACAGGGGGATGATGGCAGGTGGAGCGGGGAACGGGTTGGTCGAGACGGGAAATCGGGAGGGTGATGGTGAAGGCGCTGGTGATGTCGGGGAGACGGGATTCTAGATTAGGTTTTGATTACGTCGGGGTTTGTCCGACAAGAAATTTGTAAATGTAAAGATTGGAATAAGAATCTGGGCACGGACACGGACACGAGGCACTGCACTTGTGGTGGAATATTTGTGGAAAAAAAATTTATGGATGAATAATGTGGAGGAGTACCTGCCTATTTATAGGATGTGGGAATTCCCACTTTGGATAGGATTAAGAGAATTTAAAACCCAAGTAGATAAATCAATCTATTAATTAAAATCAATCGAATCAAATCCAATCCAACACAAATCCAAATCTAATTTAAATCAAATCAAATTCCCTTGTTTAAAATCAATTCAAATAAATCAAATTCTAATATGGATATCTATTTAAATAAATCCAAAAATCAAATCACGATTTAAATGGCCAAAATAACTTCCAAATTTATTTTTGAAAATACCAATAATAATAATTTTGAAATTAATAAATATTTTTAAATATCTTTTTGAATAATAAAATATTAATATTAATAAATCTCAAAATTTAAATTTTTATTTAAAATAGACCAATAAATAATTACGATATATATGTATGCAAAAATATTTTTTACATAATTATGCTTTTCTAGTATACGAAAATATTATTTATTATTAATAACTTTACAAGTTAGAATGATAGCAAAACTATTTATTATATTATTTGAAACTATAAAATAATAATAAAAAAATATTTTCTTTCTAAAATATGTACGCTCGTACATATTCGCACCCGTCGAGCAAAAATAAGATTTCGTGCGCGACGTAAAATACTACTACGCGACGTACAATAAATTTTTTTAAATCCGTATAAATATTAATAAAAATAATTAGTAGAAATTTAGGGGTTTTACATCCTACCCAACTTAAAAGAATTTTGTCCTCGAAATTAAGAATTAGGAGGGGGATGAAAGGCACAAGGGGGTATCGATGGGGATCCAACGATGATAATGTTTTCACAAAATTACGTCGTAAGAAATCGCGATCTAGTTCATTGAAAGATAATACGGTAGGGTCACGTGGGTCGCGAGTTAAGGCACGAATAAGAGATTGATTAGGTTCATGCCTAAATCAAGTGACTTGGAAGGTTCATGATAGCGAATATAGGGCCAAGAAAAGGACGAGTGGTTTAGGGTGAAGATATAGCAATATCGAGCGAGAATGGTCATAGTCGATAGGAAGGCTAGAGGAAGTTCTAGTATAACGCCTTCGTCCTTCCAAAATAGGTGAAGGCGAAAGCAATATAGAGTTCGAAGGAGATGTTGAATACGAATTCGTGATTCAAGAACGATCGAATAATTTCAAAGGAATTGTCAAGGCAGTCGTGGATGGATTTCTAGAGGGCAAGTTTAATTATGTTCCATCCACGTAGAATAGTAAGCAAAGGCGAACCAAAGTGCACTCGGTTGATCAGACCATTATGCATCGGTTCTGATTAGACAATATGCTAGTGAGCGCGCTCAATAGCATAAGTCATGAACAAACTCGATAAAATGGATGAGTTTGCAAAACTAAATTATAGTAGCAACATTAGTCAAGGTGGTAAAATATAGGCACGAGATTAAGATTGAAATAAGGAACAAATATGAATAGTCTAAGAGTCATAGGAATCTAAGTCTTGTTTATTCCTATACTATCATTCTACGGTTTTATTGACCAAGGCTTGGTTGACTAAATGGGTTAGGGCCCTCTAACCCTTACAAGTACCAAGGGATTGCTAGGTATTGCTAGGTCACAAGGCATTCTATCCAACTTAAAAGAATTAAATTAATGGTGTTTTGGGACAACTAACTAGTAGGGTCAATCTCTAGCAAGCACGAAGGGAAGATAAGAATAGGGATGAAAGGAAGCAAGCAAGATGCAATTGATGAGTCAAACGGTAGATAAAATCAAAGAAAAAGGTCAAGTATGTGGATGAGATCCTAAACTTCTAATCCTATATGCAGGCTTGCTTGGTACAGTAAAGTAACCAAACAATTTATCTCGACCTGCATGGGCCACCACAAAAACATGTAACACCCCAGTCCCAAAATACGTAGGACTAGGAACGTAGACATGCCAGCTGTATTCGTACGAAGTATACTCCAATATATGAAAGCCTCGTATAAATACATAAGCTATAAAATGCAGTAGAACCATAACTAATCTCATCCACAAGAATAAAAGATATTATATAATCAACTATGAATTTGTCTTGATACAATATGTTGGGCGAAGACAAATCCACTACCAACAAGTAAAAGAAAAATACATAAGAAAAGATAATAAATTTTGGCGAGCGAAGCGAAGATGATCCAAATGCAATTATCCTCGAAGAAGTAGCAAAGACCACGGCTAGAGCTAGAATACCTGCGAAAGACAATAGCACACACCTGGCAAGACAACCAGGTCCTCAGAGGGACGTAACAAGACACATAAAAGCATGCCATATAAACTGAATAAATATTGCTCAAATAAATAAGTAAATCGAATTATAACATGTTCCAATACGCACCTACTAAACGAGCGTACCATCCCCCCAACCAAACAAGGACAGGAGATGGTAAACTAATTCACGGTAACGTATCTTTCCATGCTATGAATCTAATATGGTATCCGGACCCCAATAAGGTTCAATACCTTCTCATCGAAGTAGTAAGTCACACCTACAACCAAACAAGGACAAGATGTGACGAACTAATCCGCGACAAGTTATTATTCCAAGCCACGGTAAGATACAAGTACCCAAACCAAAAGTACTCGTACCTAACGGATAGGGTAGCCTACCGTCTATGTGAAATGTAGTTAAGAACAATCCTTCCTACGCATGGACCCTGGCTGAATAGGATCGGCATAGTCCCCTCTTGGGCATCAGAGGCCCCAGCAGGAAGAGCATGGTCATCAACCCCGTATCTCCAGCGGAGAGTCTGGGTCACAAGGGAAGTGCATTGAAGCCCATACGCTAAGGAATTGTCCTCCCCACCCAATGCCTACTGTGTTGCATCCACAACACAAACCACTATAACCGCTAAGTCAAACTAACATGCAACCTCTATTAGCGGTTATTCCTATCGCACGGCTTGTACGTACTGGTGGCCAGCCAATCATGCACTTCCGTGTTCTATATACGACACACAACTTCGTGTTTACAACGTGTCAAGGCCGATGAATGCAACACACAAGGTGGTCCCTTAAATCTAGGTTTAATTTGTAAGAAAAATAATACACAGTAGGAAATATAAATGAACGGTAAGTTCTAACAGTTATGCCATGTATCACAGTTTATTTGCATAAAGAAAATAAGTAATGCATGAAATATGAGCTAAAATAATTAAACAGCTAATGGCAAGGTGTCTTGCCTGATAGAGCGCCTGGTGTGCTGCGATAATCATGGTGGCATGAACTGCGACTTTGGTGTAACAACTACACAAGAGAACCTCTGATGGTGGCACGGACAGTTCCATTGGGTCCAGGACAGTTAAATTGGTTAGGGTGGACACAAGGTAGACTTGAAATGGACGAAGGAATAGGAACAATAGGACTTGGATACGGACAGGAGAAAATCAAAGAAAATAAATATTTATATATATACGAATTTTAGAAAATATTTATAATCCCTAAAACTAGTTTTCATAAATCAAAATATTTGTTGAAAAAAATATTTATTATAAATACCATGGATCTAGAAACTATTTAGGGCTCAACTTTTATTTGTAAAAATATGATTTTTAGGCTAATAACAATATAGCATTATTATAAAACTTTTTCAGAATTTAGTTTTGAAATTATTTGTTACTAAATTATTTAGAAGATTTAACAAAATACTAATAATAATAATATTATTGACTAATCACAAAATATATACAAATGCAATTTTATGAATCTATGTACGAATTTTGCAATTACATACTGTTAAACCACAATCGAAATAACAAAAATAAATAACTAAATAAATAAACAATAAAAATAAAAAGGCAAACACGAAAATCGAGAAGAGCTCTTCTCTGTTGAGAAAAAATCACAGAGCAAAAAAACAAAAAGAAAAAAAGAGTAACATTTCAATGAAGAGAAGAAAGAAACAAGGAAGCGGAGTGAGAGAGTGGAGAGGCGAGAGAGAGGCTAGGGGGAGAGAGGAGAGCAGTCGGGCTTGGAAATCGGTGAGACGGAGGCTCCGGCGAGGCTCCGACGAAGTGGCATCGCGGAGTGAGGACGGAGGAAGGAGGGAGAAGATCGGGAAGCGACGGGACTGTTCGTCGACGCGGCGGAGTGGCGCGCTCGCCGGCGGAGAAGTTTGGGGAGAGATGGTCGGGAAGGACGCTGTGCGGCGGAAGAAGCACGCCGGAGGAGTCGGCCGGCGCGGGGAAGAAGGGAAAAGAGGGCGGAGGGCGTGAGCTCAGGCGAGCGACGGCAGGATAGGGTTTCGGTGGCCGATGGGTGCGCGGATGGAGGCGGACGGCGAAGTAGGGCGATGGTCGACGCGGGCGACCACGCCGAGGGATAGCGAGGTGGGGCGGAGGAGATCTAGGGCATGGCGGAGTTGTTCGCGGAGGTGGGAGGTGGTCGGACGCGGAGGGGAAGGCTCGGCAAGGAGGGTGGCTGCGGTCAGACGCGACAGTCGGCGAACCTGGTGCGGAGGTGCAGCGCTCGGGCTCGCCGACGTCGGCTCCAGTTCGCACGGTGGCCAGGCGGAAGATCCGGTTGCCGAGGAAGGCGGCCATGGCGGCAGGTGAGTTTAATTAGGTTTTTCTTTTGGGTTTCTTCTCTTTTGGGCGCGCCGCCGACGATGGCCGGGGTGGCACGGTGCTGGTCGGAGGCAGGTTTTGTGATGGGACGGTGGTGATGTGGGAGACGATAGGGTTTGGTGGTTTTGGGCTTCGCCAATGGTGGCAGTGGTGGCTGGTTGTGCTGGTGGCGGGTGGCCGGGACCGGTGGTTCTGGTAATGGCGTTGGGGTGTCGCGGTGGTTGTTGAGGGACGGGTGGTGGCATTTGGTGGTTGTAGGTGCTGCCGGGGGTGGTCTGTGCCAGGGAGTCGAGATAGGATATTGGCGAGGGTGGTGGCTGTTGTCGGGTTTGTAGGAGGATGATGGCAGGTGGAGTGGGGAACGGGTTGGTCGGGACGGGAAATCGGGAAGGTGATGGTGAAGGTGCTGGTGGTGTCGGGGAGACGGGATCCTAGATTAGGTTTTGATTACGTCGGGGTTTGTCCGACAAGAAATTTGTAAATGTAAAGATTGGAATAAGAATCTGGGCACGGACACGGACACGAGGCACTGCACTTGTGGTGGAAATTTGTGGAAAAAAATTTGTGGATGAATAATGTGGAGGAGTAGTTGCCTATTTATAGGATGTGGGAATTCCCACTTTGGATAGGATTAAGAGAATTTAAAACCCAAGTAGATAAATCAATCTATTAATTAAAATCAATCGAATCAAATCCAATCCAACACAAATCCAAATCTAATTTAAATCAAATCAAATTCCCTTGTTTAAAATCAATTCAAATAAATCAAATTCTAATATGGATATCTATTTAAATAAATCCAAAAATTAAATCACGATTTAAATGGCCAAAATAACTTCCAAATTTATTTTTCAAAATACCAATAATAATAATTTCGAAATTAATAAATATTTTTAAATATCTTTTTTAATAATAAAATATTAATATTAATAAATCTTGAAATTTAAATTTTATTTAAAATAGACCAATAAATAATTACGATATATATGTATGCAAAAATATTCTTTACATAATTATGCTTTTCTAGTATACGAAAATATTATTTATATTAATAACTTTACAAGTTAGAATGATAGCAAAACTATTTATTATATTATTTGAAACTATAAAATAATAATAAAAAATATTTTCTTTCTAAAGTATGTACGCTCGCACATATTCCACCCATCGAGCAAGAATAAGATTTCGTGCGCGACGTAAAATACGACTACGCGACGTACAATAAATTTTTTTAAATCCGTACAAATATTAATAAAAATAATTAGTAGAAATTTAAGGGTTTTAAAATCCCCGTCAATAAGGTAACCCTTGGCCTGCAGGCACGTGGTGGCGTTACCCACATAAAGTTGGTCATATCCGAACTGTCGTGCAAATCTACTCGACAAGTACAGTTCTAGGTAGCATTCCTCCTCAAATCTATAGACCAGATGAGAGGGACGGATCACCTGCAGCCATGAAAAGATGGTTTGACTTAAACGAAGAGATTTCGCAGTCAAGTCCATCATATATGGAGACATAGCTTCATATCCATGAGGAGGCCCGACGCAAAATTCCATCCTGACCCTCGGTTCAAAGCAAATCGACACTCTGAAAGAGCCGTATATTGCCAGTGAGCATTGGAAAAGCGTCTGATGAAGCCTCTATCAACAGCTCCCATATCAGGGTTTATCAGGCAAGGATGGTAGAGCAGTAGCCATTCGAACAGGTAGGTGTATGGCATCTCAGTGCGAAGGAAATCCTGCCTCGCTGTTTTGTCGTTCAGCATAGTCTGTACGAAAGAACACAATCCTGCATTCAAGCGGCAAGTCATAGCCGATAAAAGATCCATCTTATATCCGAAGACAATACGTGTTGCAGCAAACAACACGCCTTGATAGAATCAGTCGACTACACTGGCTCCGGGAACTATTAAGCGCCGTAGCCATATAGATAAAAAACCTGCTAACTGGGCTTCTTGAGACATAGGTCTGTAACCTTGTCTAAGGTAGCTCTCGAGAGTGTCACCGGCCTTGAATGTAGGTAAATCCTCATCCAGCGTGATATCTTATGTTTCTCCATCAAATATTGCATATCGCTCCTAGCGAAGGGTTCAAACAAACGAGGAGCACACGTTTGATTTTCCAGCAACTTGTCCTCTCGTACATGACCCAAGAAAAGATATGACATCCACTTGGTGGTGTAACAAGTCCCTGCGGTTGCGCTTTTGTAATAGAGCGAGCAGATCTTATAATGACACAGTAGTTCTTGGAAAACTGCGATCATTTGTGGGTTCTCCTCTGCCATGGCATCCAATTCATCGTTGGTTGGCACATATTCTTCATAGGGATTATCACCCATTGGTAGGCGAGACAGATACTCCATCTCATGAAGAGCAAACCCTATTTCTCCATGGGGAGTCATGAAAGTTCCAGTACTTTTATTGTATCTCTCTACCAGAGCCAAGAACATGTGTGCGTTTAGGCGAATGCCATATATTATAGTACATATGGCATTGTAGAGACCCAAATTGAGGAGCTGTACTTTGAATTCCTCTAAAATCCAGATGCCTACTCCAGCACTTCATGTCTGGGTTGACCAGACCTGTCATATACATAGCACGGTCTGGATATCTTCCTTCGACTTTTGCAAAAGTATTAGCAAAGATGGGTATCCTGACCGAAAGAAGCAGGAAAGAATCTTCGGGAGGGATGCAGCTTGGCCTCAAACCTCTTAGATGTGTACTATACTTTTCAGAGGTACTATAAAAAAGGTCCATGTTCTTCGGACCCACTTTGTAACAGATCCTGCCGACTCTCGCCTGCTGAATAGGAGTCAGATCACAAGACATCCTTCTGGGATAACTGGCAAAAGCGTATTGGGATAACGCCATAGATCTTGATATCTCTGTGAGATATATAACTTTGTCCTCCTTTGTGAAAATTCTCTGCTCTTTTTTGGTCTTCGGCTGGGAGGTTCTTTTGATAGCATCCCCAAACAGAAAGGCAAGTTTCTTATGGACCACAGTATCCAGACTTTCAAGAGGATCTTTGTTCATTAAGTTCAACAGAGTCTGGTTCTCTTGAGCCACGAGAAGAGCTCTTCGTGCTTCGGGACCATCATACTGAGAGAATTTGACATGAGACAAATTCTTCCTGTACTCTGAGACATTGAATGCTGAAGCAAACCTTTCAGCATTAGGGTATTCCCTAAGATCAACTGCAAATAAATACATAAACAATAAAGTTAGAGGCAACAAAAAAATGTGCAAAACTTTATAAAGAGTAAAAACAATCAAGTTGAGCAAACTATTTGCATAAGTATCTTAGGTTGCGCCAACAGTTGAGTTGCACCAAATCCTGAGTTGCGCAACATCTTAGGTTGTGCAGCAATTGAGTTGTGCCACATCCTGAGTTGTGCCACATATTGTGTTGCGCGAAATTTAAGTTGCGCCACATCTCAGGGTGCGCCACATACTGTATTGCGCCTCAAAACTTAGTTATGCAATATTTGTTTATTGCATAAAAAGCTAAGTTGTGCAACAGCATGCGCAACATAGTTCGTAAAGATACAATGCTTAAATTGAAGCAACCAAACCCTAAGAAGGGGTGGCACAAAGTTTGTGATGCGCCACACTCTAAAACGAGGGGCCCAAGTCAATATGAGGATCGAACATGTTTCAGTGATCGTCCTTAGTCACCTTCCAGTGCTGGGTTGGCCGTCTCTCGTCGAGAGGAGGGTAGCGCATACTGTGGTTCGTGAGCTGATGGGATATGGGTCGATGAGGCGGCGACACTTTTCCCTTTGTTGGCGACAGTCTTCTTGGGGGCCATTACGTCGAGGAGATAGTCGGAGAGAAGAAGGCAAGAGCTCAAAAAATTATATCAGAGGATTAAAGCAGAAATAAAGAGTTCAAATCGGCTAATCAAGGGTTATTTATAGCCTAAAAGACTGAATCCTAACAGTCACCATAAATTGCGCATAGAAAATCGTAACAGTTTGCAACAGATTGCGCAAGATAGGCGCAACTTGACTCAGTCATTATCATAATTCAAAGTATTTCGAAGTTTTTAAAAATTTCAAAATTTAAAAACTTTGAAGGGGGTCTTGTAGAGCCTAAAAATTAAGTTGCATCCAAAAAATCAAGTTGCGCCACTGATTAGGTTGTGCCTGATATCAGACTACGCCCAGATCACATTGCGCCCAAGTCTATATGGCGTCTGACATTAATAGCCATCATTGCCTGACAGCACTGATAGCTGACAGCACAATAAACGAAGAAAATCTCTCCGAATCTTTCAAAACGTGTCACTTGAGACAAATTTGACAGCTGTCCTGTACACACTGAGTTGTACCTAGGCACAATCTGAACAATTTCTCCTCTTATATTCAAAAGTTGCCACGTGCCTGTGCACTGAGTTGCACCTAGGCGCAACCCAATCAGGCACAGTTTGACTTGTTGATTGAAGCTCGCACAACCTGATAAAGTTGAGACAACCTGATAAAGTTGAAACGACCTTCATTCTAAAGCAGGATGATATGGCGCACATGCCACTAATCTCTCAAAACGTGTCCACTACTCTGTACACGACCACGTGCATCTCAATCACACGATGCGACGCATCTACATACAGTTAGTACACGATTGTGTAACTGAATGGAAGTTGGCACAACATAAGGTTGGCGTAACCCAAAGTGGCACAGTTCAGCCTCGCGTACATCAGAATAATTGCTAAAACAGTTATTTCTAGAACTCTATAAATAGAGTTTCCAATCATTATCAAAGGAGGTCAGAGATCAAGAACACTTGTAAAATTGCTGCTACATTCTTCAGAGGCTCTCGTCTTCAAGTTCACATAGTCCAAGGGATAAAGTGATCGTCTTCTGATCAGATTCCTACAGTTGTACTTCCCCAGAAATTATTGTACTTTTGTACTCTTTTATTAGTTTGTAATTAAACTTTTGTTTTTGTAAACATAAAGGAAATACAGACTCGAGTGGCAAACACAGCTTCGGTCTTCAAAAGAATGGGTAGCTGATCTTTGGCAGTGTCCAAGAGTCGAAAACATCAGTAGCCCGTATATCGAGACAGAGTTTGATCAATTATTAAAATCAAGTTTGACCATGACTAATGGGGCTATAATCTTCTCCATTTTGATAATTGACAAACCTTGACCGATATAACATCTTCGATCAATAAGATTTGAAAGATAATCAAAATTGTACTGTATCCAGAAAAAAATTGTTCTTGTATCCTACAAAAGAAGTTAGATCCTATTTCTCCCTGTTGTCACTTAGCAAAATAATTGTAAAGAGAGAATCTTCCCCGCAATGTATGCATAAGAAACAATCGTTGAAGAAATATAAACAAAATAAATAGAAAAAAAACAATATTTCACTGGCAGTTAATATTGAAGCATAAATAGATAGTGCTATATCAAGAAATATGAATCTAAACTAAAATTATATAATATTCTAAGCAGAGCATAAAAAGATGTTCACAATACATCAGCTCAGAAAGTCACAATCTCAAATACAAAAGTAAACTAAAAGATAAAGTACCAATATCTTGTAGGAGCATTTTCAAGTAAACAAAGACATAATAAAGTCTTAAAAAGTGTGACATCTAGACAAAATATAATGCGTCTAGATCACAAATCCTCATCATTATCGTTATCAGCAGTGCTAGCATGTCCACCATGTCTGGATGGACCAGCTTCAGAAGTGCCAGCTCCAGAATGGTGTGGAGTAGCACCAGAACCACGGTACCAATCATAAGCATTACTAGGCTAAAATTAAGAGTGTACCGCCTCATCCTCATAGCGGTATCCAGAGGCAGCAGGATCTCTGGGAAGAGAACTGGCAGAGTGTCCAGTCTGGGCAAAACGGAGATTGACAAAGGAGTTGGCGAGTGCCTGAAATCGACTCATATTGCAGAACTCGGGTTCCCTGGATATGTTAGTGATGAATGTCCACATATCAGAGAGGTGCTGATGAATACCCTCAAAAGATATAGGGTATGCCTGAGGAGATGGAGCAGGTACAGGAGGAGGAGCAGGAGGAATAGCTGCGACGGGACAGCTGGAGATACTTGGGCTCAGGTTCCAGAGCACAAGTAGATAGATCGATGTCAAAACGCTGAAAGATGTGTGGAATGAACATCACATAAGAGAGATTTTGATCTCTTATGCGACATCGTCCCATCATCTGGATAATAATCTTGGGAACCGAAAATAGAATTTTTTTGATGATGTGGTAGAGGGCAGATAGTTCAAGATTGGTAACATCATCTTTTGAAGTAGATTTTAGAAGAATAGTGGAATAGATGATACAATGTAACTCATAGTTAAACAAGTTCAAGTTTGCAGCCTTGAACACAGAACGAACACGTACAGGTGCACAAAGATCGTTCTTGAAGCCGAGAAGAGTCGTGCCATCGGAAAAATCGAATTCAGTGATATCATCGAGCGGGGCACCTTCGTTAGGAACACCAAGGATTTTTGCTAACAAGACATCATTGAACTCGATGTTAATACCTCCGACATGAGTTTTAAGGTCAAAAGTGTCTAAAAGTTGTAAAAAAACAATCTAATGGCATTAGTAGCTATAGGAAAATTTTCAGTGATAAGTCGGTATAACCCTAAGGCCTCAAAGTAAGGACGGTGGTCAGAAAACACAGTCCACTTAATCGGAACGCCAGTGCATATGGTGCGCATGATAAAATCACCATACCATAGTAATGATTGGTCATGAGTTTCAAAATAAAACTCATTGTATGCACCGTCGGTCGATTGGACCGGAGAAAAGAGGGAATCCTCTGGTAGATTCGAAGACGATGCCTCTTCACTGGCATTGGTCTTCTTCCTCTTGGAAGGAGTGAATCCCTTAGGCATTTCTCCCAAATTTGGATAGAAACTAATGAAATTAAAGGAGATGGAAGGAGAGAGTTATACCTTCCAGAAATTGAGAATGTTGTAGAGACAGGAATTCTCCGCACGAATCCAAAATTTGGATAGAAATCTCCAACCGGATTATGAGCAAGGAGTTGGAGAAAAGCTAGGATTTTAGAGTTCGGGCGGCTGCTGCTGCTATTTGGAGGAGTTTGGAAGAGATGAAGAGGAGGGGGCTTCGGGTTCTGACTTAAAAATGTATACCACCAACATAACTCTGGTCGAACTCAGGCCGAGTTCGCCTAGGGTTCTTTTGATAATTTTTTATAAATTTTTTGTAGGCCACATCCTTTTCATCATCCCCTTTCAATTATTTAATTCTAAGTTTAGTAATTTTAAAATTTTAATTAGTATAATTAATATTATTTTACAAATTAAATTTCGTTACACAGTGACTATTTGAAAACATCATGTTCATCTCAAACTCATTCTGCATACACTTTGAAAATTCTTGACAAAGAGATTCATCAGTAGATCCAAAAATGATATCATCTACATAAATTTGAATCAAACGAAGATTGCCATTAGAAGACTTTATAAACAGTGTAGTATCAACCTTCCCTTTTGAAAAGCTATTGTTAAGTAGAAAAGAGCTTAGACGATCGTACCAAGCACGAGAGTTCAAACCGTATAATGCCCTTTTTAATTTGAAAACATAATCAAGAATTTTCAAAATCAGTAAAACCTGGAGGTTGAGCTACATAAACTTCTTTTTTTATAAAACCATTCAAAAATACACTTTTAACATCCATTTGAAATAACTTAAAATTATGAAAACATGCACATGCACATAACATGCGAATGGATTCTAATCTCGCAACTGGGGTGTAAGTCTCATTGTAGTCGATACCTTCTTCCTGATTGTATTCTTGAGCTACGAGTCGAGCCTTGTTACGAGTAACTAAGCCATTCTCATTCAATTTATTTCAGAATACCCAACGGGTGCCATTGACCGGATGATCAATGGGCTTGGAAACAAGTTCCCAAACTTGATTCCGTTCGAATTGGTTCAATTCCTCTTACATAGCATCTAACCAAAAATTATCACTATATGCTTCTTCAATATTTTTGGGTTCAAGCTGTAAAATAAATGCAAAATAGGAAGCTATATCTTTACTAGGGAACGAGTACTTACACCCTTGGTAATCTCACCAATTACCAAGTCCTTTGGATGGTCTGCCAAAAATCTCATTTCATTTGGCATATCCTCTGGATTGCTGGTTCCGACTTCTGGTTCTGTACGTGATTTGCTTGGAGACTCAGCTAGTGCTTTGTGTGAAGGTTCTGCAGGAGCAGTACTAGGTGTACTTATGTCTTCATCATTATCATCGGCAGAATGTTGATTGAATTCGTCAAATTTAACATTTATTGTTTCTAGGTTTTCTAGTATAAAAGAATGCATGCCTATTTGTCTTCTTGGGCAATGGTTTGGTTTGGTTAGGTCTGACAGCGTTGGGTTTGACCGTGTTCTGATGATTCGGTAAGTGACACGTGTTAGTGTAGGAAGCAACAACTTCAGGCTGTTTTCCTATCCTAATTTCCAACTTTTCAGAGGTGTCATATAATAAGCTATATTTAGCAGTGAGTGCATCATTTCTAATAGTAGCTTGCTGGAGACTTTTTTTGAGTAAGTCTTCCTCTAATTGGGTAATGGTCTTGTCCTTCTCTTCGAATAGTCTTTGGGTCTCGTGTAATAACAACTTAACAGAAGAAAGCTCACCTTCCTCACTAGAACACTTACTACCTCTAACCTCAACTAGTAGGTCAGTAAGTCTTCCTATTTCACCTTTGTACTCTTTGAGTACCTTCTTAGAGGTCTGATATTTACTATGCAGTCTTCTGTAATCCCCTAAGAGGTGAGTAAAGGCTTCTCCTAGTTGCTCAAAGGTAAAATTATCATAAGTATCAAACATGGGGTTAGTGGTTACCTGATCGTACGCCATCAAGCATACATTTGCAGCATCATCTGATTGCTCATCTTCTGCGTCGCTAGCTTCACTTTCATACCATATGCTTGTATTGGCATATCTTCGGGACGTAGACTTCTTCAGGCAGCCCTTGTCATATTTGCTGTTCTTCCTGGTTGATGATGATGCTGTTGGACAATCTTTCCTCATATGTTTCTTCTTACAACCATAGCAAATAGGATCTTCATCATTGTTGTTGCTATTGCTATTGCTGTTGTTGTCCTTTGTTATTCTGTTGAATCTCATAAACTTCTTAAATTTTCCCACCATAAGAGCTTGATCCTCAGTGTCAGAGTCATTATCGTCGGAATCATCTTCTACAGTTCTTTGAAAGCGATCGAATCCTATGACTTCTTCTTTGGTGTAGCATCTTCAAAGTCTTGAACTTCCAATTCGTGAGTGAGTAGCTTACCCATAAGTGTTTCAATAAACATGGTTGTGAGGTTATTCCCTTCAATGATTGCTGTAGCCTTTGGAATCCAGTTCTTTGTGAGAGCTCGCAGCAGTTTACGAATCTTTTCATGGTTGCTGTACTCCTTGCCTAATGATGACAGAGGATTTACAATATCCAGGAATCTCGTAAATATCTGGGTGGCAGATTCGTTTGGCTTTATCTTGAATGCCTCATACTCCTGAGTAAGTCTGCTGATCTTACTCATTGACTTGTGTTGTTCCTTCGTGTGTTACTTCGAGAAGTTTTCACACTTCATTTGATGTTACGTATGTAGATACCCTGTTAAATTCAGTCATGTCTAAAGCATAAAATAAAGCGTTAATAGCACGTGCGTCAAGACTGGACTTTTTTTTATCCTCAGTAAATTTATCATGTGGTTTTTCAACCAAAACATCTTCAACAAGAATACGAGGAGGCTTTTTGTAGCCATCAACAACTATAGAACATAAGTCAAAGTCTAAAGATTTCAAGAATAAACTCATCAGTGTTTTCTAATAGGTATAATTTGTACCGTCAAACAGAAGAGGTCTGTTTGTGGCTTGGCCTTCACTTGTGAACTTCACAGTTGTCATGTGTTGTGCTATGATCTATATAACAGTTAAGAATAATAAAATTATAACTGCAATATTACCTTGCTTTACCTGTATAACCCGCTCTGATGCCAATTGTAGGAATGAATTTGTAAAGCACAATACTCTAGGGGTGAATAGAGTAGGCAGCGGAATATAGCTAATTTAAAAAGTTAGCAGCAAGATCATAGAGAAATATATATATATATCATAAGTAAATAACTGTAAAAGCAGATATCAGAAAAGAAACGCAAAGACAGTGATGTATACTGGTTTCCCTCTTGTGAGGACTAGCCCAGTCGGAAGAACTTTAGCTTTCAGTTGAATCCACTATTGGAAAATTCTGCAAGTTTTCATACGAAGTCCTTGCAACTTCTACAAATGCGAGCTTTGATTCGAAGTACTCGACCAACTTTAATTATAAAGAGTCCTTCTTTAATCAAGCCACTGATTACAATCGCTCTGAAGCTTCTAGACCGCACCGCACTGGCAAATCGACTAGAGGATTGTAACTGGCTTAGGATTTGAAAAATAAAGCTTAGAAATCTTTGGAAAAAAATAGTAGGCTTTAGAGAGAAGAGATGGAAGTGAATGAGTGTATTGAAATGATTGAAACCCTTCTCTATTTATTTTTTCGAAGGCAAAACTCTGGCAGAATTCGGGCAGAACTCTGTGAGAAAATCTCGGTAGGATCCGTAACTACAGGGAGACCAAGTTTCAAAACGTTCAAAAGCCAACGACTACTAACCGAACTCTGGCCGAGTTCTGTCAGGGTTGGTAAGGGTTTTTTTCAATTTGATTTTTGGGCTTTTTGAAATTATTTTAAGCAGTTAGAAGCTTTTTGTAAATATGGGGCTATTTTTCAAAACATGGGATATTTTTGAAAATATTTTTAGGGTAGCCTATTTGCCAGTACAACTCGATGTACAATATATTCCTAGACTCAATAAAAGTAAAAATTGTTGGCCCATTGGTCATGGTCAAACCTGATTTTAATAATTGATCAAACTCTGTCTCGATATACGGAGCTACTCAGATGTTTACTCAAGACATTTTGGATACTTGAACACTGACCCAGATCGCATATCTACTCAGTTCAAGACCGAAGCTTTGTTTGCCACTAGAGACTGATTTATACAATGTAATTTTTACTTTTATTGAGTCTAGGAATATATTGTACACCGAGTCGTACTGACAAATAGGCTATCCAAAATTGTTTTAAAAAATAACCTATGTCTTTGAAAAATATTCTTTATTTACAAAAGCTTCTGAAGGATTTCAAAAAGCCCAAAAATCTTTCTTTAAAATATCCCTGACCAACCCTGACAGAACTCGGCCCGAGTTCGGCCAGAGTTCGACCAGAGTTCAGTTAGTGAATGTTATGTGAATGTTAGATTTTGAACTTGGTCTCCCTTCAGTTGCGGATTGTTACAAAGAGTTCTGTCCGAATTCTGCCAGAGTTCTGTCTTTGGAAAAACTATAAATAGAGAAGAATTTTGATCATTTCAAATCACTCATTCACTTTCATCTTTTATCTTATAAAGCTTACGTTTCTTCCAAAGAGTTCTAAAAAGCTTTCATTTTCAAATTCCAAGCAAGTTATAATTCTCTAGCCAATTTGCCGGTACGGTGCGGTCTAGAAGATTTCAGAGAAATTGTAATCAGAGGCTTGATTGAAGAAAGACTCTTCAAAATTGAAGTTAGTCGATTTCTTCGTATCAAAGCTCGCATCTGTAGAAGTTGTAAGGACTTCTTATAAAAACTTGCAGGATTTTTCAATAGTGGATTCAACTGGATGCTAGAGTTCTTCCGACTGGACTAGTCCTCACAAGAGGGAAACAAGTATACATCGCTGTATTTGTATTTG
>JANAVB010017910.1:0-49186 GCA_029216955.1 Iris pallida
AACACAATCATTACCAAACACACCTACACGGATGTCGTTGGACGTACTGTATGACTACATGGGCTTGCTACGGGTCCTATCTGGACTAACTTGGTATAACTGAATTTCCTAAAAGTCTAAATATCAAAATACTTAATAAATCACTAATTTAACTATTTATAGGGAGTAACTCACAACTTGGCCTGGTTTTCTTAGTTAGGACGCCACTATGGCTCGGCCTCCACTACCAGGACTAATACACTAGTCAAAGCACGCCACTGCACTATCCGTACCATAATTCTTAGTCGCCTTGTACTCTATTTCCTAACCATGACTAAAATTATCTACCGTAATAATTAACTAAATAATTATTCATAAAATCTAAAAATTACCATTTAAATCAAATTAAATAAAAAATATTCCAAAATTTTTTCGGAAGGGGAGCTACAACCAGCGCGCCTGTGCAACCCGCGCAACCCAGCGCAACCTGGGCGCGCACCTGGACAGTGCAACTGGGCTTGCACAATGTGGCAGCGTAAGTGGCTCGCGCAACTAAAGCGCACTATGCGCCTAGCGACGATGCTGACGTGCTAAGTGCAAAGTGCGCCAACAAATGCCACATTACGCCTCATGAGCCTATGAGCCCGAGCCCGAGTCCGAGTCCAAGTCCGAGTCCGAGTCCGATTCCGAGTCGCTAAGCCCCTACGGGGCTTAGCTCCCATGGAAATAAATTTTCCAAGAGCAAAAAGCATGAATGCTTTTATTGTTGATTTAGTCCTTTTTCCATTAGAAAAATAACCCCACATGGCACACCGATGTGCACCCCACACCACATGTGCATCTCTAAAATAGGAAAGCTATATATACAGATACAACTCCTTTGGTCTAGCCGATGTGGGACTAAAATCCACTTAGAAAAAGACCAAACTCCAACAATAATTCATACTAACGTACGTCTAGGTGGGTCCATTAGATTGGTAATCCGTCAAAGATCGTACTAGCTGGCCAGGTCATATGTCGATTTCTTGTATTTTTACAGTGTTCTAAATGGTGGTCGAGACGGTCAC
This sequence comes from Iris pallida, assembly GCA_029216955.1. Classification (NCBI taxonomy): domain Eukaryota; kingdom Viridiplantae; phylum Streptophyta; class Magnoliopsida; order Asparagales; family Iridaceae; genus Iris; species Iris pallida. The sequence continues at coordinate 1,047 of JANAVB010017910.1, forward strand.
CTAGGCGCTACACGGCCGCTCTTCGTACCGTTTTTGTTGTTGGCGGTGGAGTAGGCGGTCAGCGAAAGTTTGGCGGCATAGACGGAGATGAAGCGGCATAGGCGGACGTTCAGATGGAGCAATACTTGACTAGATATTTTGGCAAAACAGTTTTACAAGTATTATCAACCAATGATTTACTTTTACAATACTAAAATTTTATAAATCTTTATTCTACAACTTAGTTATGCATAAAACATCTTTAAAATATGTATATTATTAAAAAAAATTAGTAAAATGTCCAAAACATATCAAGTTTAAGCGACGGTTCTCTTCGCCATTCACCTGTCCGTTTAGAAATTTTATTTTGAAGTGGAGGGTGACACTGGTAACTATGGACGACCTTGTCTAACTATCATACCTTGTCATTCCTCTTCGCTCCTTGTACAATAATGACTCATGAAGGAACTAAAATATCATATCATAGGCCTCGTTTGGTTCGCGGAATCTCCGGATTAGAAAAGAAAAGTTATTACTTTCATATGTTTGGGTGTCCAAGGAATTGAGGAGGAAATGAAAGTGATTTCCAATGGAAGGAAAATTATGGGAGAGTGATTCCATCCATCCAAGTAAGAATCACTTTCCCACATTGAAGAATTCACTTTCCTTTTCAAATTTCTTGGCATTGTCAAACATCGGAAAGGAAAATCAATGAGAATTAAAGTTTCCCAAAGGAAAGGATATGACAAGGAATTGATTTTCTTTTCCTTCCATTCCGCGAACCAAACGAGGCCTTAGTTTCTCTTACCGCAAGTAATGAAAAAAAAATTCTAAGAACTCTAGAATATTTTATTTGTTTCATCACAAGTCCTTAGTAGAAGTATAACAAACTTGAATTTGTCGGATTTGAGGTTAAAGACAAAGCAGAGAAGGGTTATATATCAAATGGTGGCATGGCTCGATGGTATATATATATATATATAATATATATATATAATTATATATATACAAAACACAAAAAATTTTGAATCCTAGGGCTGACTGTGCCAAAATAAAGAGTAGTTGGGATTTAATCTTGGTGAATCAACGGTTGTGGGGTTTTATGGGAAATCCAAAGAGTGGGGTTTGCACTCATAATGGTTATGAGCATTATTGAGAGTAGGATTTTATGGGGAATCCAAAGAAAATTCACATCCAGCAGCGGTTGGGATTTAATATTTTGATGGGGGCCTCATAATTATTATTGTTCGTTTAAAATTGAGGGTCCAAGATTTTGAGGAAGAATACCTTAAATGAACCATGCCCTGTGGGCACGGGTTATGACTAGTATATATATATAGTGATAAGAGCGACCAGGCGACAAGAGCGGCGGTGGCTAGGTTCCCCCCTCCCCCCCCCCCCCGCGGCCACCGGACACCCTCGCCGACGGAGGGAGAAAGAACGTCAAGAAGGGGGGGCTGGGCTCCCCCCCCAGACAGTTGGTGGCTCCTCTGGAGGCGGGAAGACCGGGTCAGGAACCCTGGTAGGGGGTCGGGCGGACCCCCAGGCGCTGGATCCGGCGGCGGCACCCCCCTGGCGGTGGGGGGGCGGAAGTACATGGGGGGGTCGAACGGGCCCTCCGGTGTGGGCTTGGGTGGCGGAGCCCCCCCTGGCGGTGTGGGGGGGCGGTAGTATGGGCGGGGGGTTTGGCGGACCCTTCGGTCTGTCTGTTGGCAGCGACGGCACTCCCAGCGGAGGGGGGGCTGATCGGAGGCCGAGGGGGTCCGGCGACCCTCCTCCGAAGGTGGCTGCGGCGTATCACTCTGTAGGGGGGTCGGGGTCGATTCTAATGCCTATGGCAGGGGATCGGACTATCGCCCCAGTTTTTGAATTCGGAGCCGGCTCTGGGTCTCAGGGGAACCAGTCGGAGGGAGGAGGTTGGACGACGTTTACGCGTCGGCGGACGGCGAATACAGGGGGAAAAGGCAGGAGGTGGACAGGGCCACGTTCAGGATCGACATCCGGTGGACAGTCGTCAGAGCGGGTTAGGGCGCGGCCATCGGCCCGCGGCCCTATGACTACTGGGAGATCGGTAGGCTGGCGGCCAAAGGCGACCGCGGCAGACAAGGGGAAAGGAAAGGTGCTGGATCCCGTAGTCCCAAAATCTGGTTTACCCAGGCCGGGGGTTACCGCCAGTCCACATGGGATGACTGCTCGGCCTGCTGGACGGTCCTGGGCAGAGATCTATAAACCTATGGGGCCGAAAAGTCCCACATCGATGGAGTTTGTGCTGCCGATCAAGGCAGGGAGGGGATTCCGGGCCTCTTTCCCTGCGGAGGAGATTGAGAAGGTGTCAGCATATTAGGATAATACCCTTGTCCTATATGTCCTAGGCAACAAGCCTTTCTACGGACAGATCCGGGGATATACAGCGCGGGTTTGGCAGCCCAAGGGGAGTATGGAGTTCTTTGCCCGTGAGAACGACTTCTATTATGTGAAGTTTGGACTTGCGGAGGATGTTGCTAGGATCCTCCAAGGTGGCCCCTAGACGTTTGACGACAGGCTTATCATTTTAAAGGAGTGGACCCCGAAGCTTCGATGTAAGCGGGAAGTTCTGAATGCCATCCCCGTTTGGATTCGATTCCCTGAGTTCCCTGTCCGATTTTGGAGTATCCCCTTGTTGATGCGGTTGGCGAGTTTGGTGGGCACCCCGATCAAGGCAGATGAAGCTACTGCCTTTCGGTCGAGGTTGATGTACGCTCGAATTTTTGTGGAGATTCGAGCTGGGGGGAGTTACCGAAGTTGGTGGAGTATGAGATCCCTTCTGGAGAGGTGCTTACCCAGAAGGTGGAATATGAATGGATCCTACCTACCTGTACTCGGTGTTCCTATTTCGGGCATCTGGCCAGTTCATGTTCGACGGTCGGACCTCTGGTGGAGCCTACTACTCCCCCGAGTGAGGACTCAGACTATCCCTACGGCATGGATTACAGAGATGAAGGTGGACATGAGGTCTTGGAGGGGGAGGTTACTCATCCAGTGAATGATGGCGAGTTGTCCCTCATTGTCTCTGTCCAGCCTGGTTCCACGTGTGGGATGCTGACCACCAGTCGGGGGCAGAGTAGTATAGTCACTAGAGGCATGGTGGCTTCGGGGATAGAGGCACGAGGCGATGGCGTATCGGGTGAGAGGATGGTTTACTGTAGGAAGAGACGGGCTGTCGGTCTGCTGATGAAGGCTCCTCCAGGGAGGGGGACATCCTAATGACAGAGAGGAGGCGGTGTGTGTTGACAACCCGGCCTGGGCGATGGTGCTCTCTCAGGCCGCTCCCCAGCAGGCCATTTCGACCAGGATGGAGGAGGATCTTTTAGCGATGGATGTGGCACACTCCCCAGGTGCTGATCCGGGTGTCTTCCAGGGGACCCATCCTCTTAATAATTAATGGCCATCATTGCCTGGAATGTAAGGGGGGCGTGTTCGCTAAGGAGATGGAGAGATTAGTGGGGTGTTGCTCAGAGAGAAATATGACATCTCTGTTCTATTAGAAACCAAGATCAAAGGTGACAAGACTCTTGCTCGGCGGACTCCTTCCTATTGGGCCCATCTGCACAACCTGGCTCTGTATGACATGGCCAGGATCTGGGTTAGGTAGAACTCGAAGATCTGGGATGGAGATTTGATCTTGATGTCGGAGCAGTTGATTGCCATCTCCTTCTCGAACAAAGGTGGCTTCCGGTTCTTACTAGGGTGGTGTACGGCCACAACGACAGACGGAGGAGGGAGTCCCTGTGGAGCGACATCTCCCGAGTTGCAGCTGCTGCTGATTCGTCGTCCCTTCCACTTCTTATGCTCGGGGACTTCAATGTCCTTCTGTACCGAGGGAAGAAGGTGGGTGGCCGTCCAGTTCTAGACTCTATCCTTTATGATTTTTAGAAATGCCTCCTCCAGGCTGTGCTTCAGGGACTATCTCATTCCGACTTTATCTGGACTTGGCATAACAAAGCGATCCGGAACAGGGTAGCGTGCCAGCTTGATCGAGCTCTGGGCAATGGGGAATGGTTCCGTCATTTCCCCAACACTTCGGCAGAGGGCCTGGCTGCTGGGACGAGCGATCATTCCCCCATCCGAGTTGGCTTCACTGCTCGGGCTCCTGGGAAGTCTCGCCCTTTTAGGTACAACAACAGTTGGTACCTATCGGAGGGCTACCTGGAGGCTGTCTCAGAGGGGCTTACTAGCGGACATGAGGGGACGGCTCAGTTCCGCTTGGTGCGTCGTCTTAAGGCTACGAAGAAGGCGCTTCGGGGATGGGTGAAGCGGTTGCCAAAGTCTTCCTTAGAAGATAAGGAGGTGGAGTTGCGGGCTATCCAGCATGATATGCAAGCGGACATGCTCAATGGGGACCTGGCGGCAAGAGAAAGAGTTGATTGCAGAAGTCAACATCTTACGGCTGCAAAAGGAGATAGCACGGCTCAGCGTGCCAAATGCTCCTGGCTCAAGGATGGCGACAGATGCTCTAAGTTCTTCTATGGTGTCATCAAGACCAGACAACATAGAAACTACATCTCCCAACTTCTGGATGTGGATGGCAATCTTGTGGGGGAGCTGGCTGCGATCCAGGACGAGGCGATCAGGTACTACTCTGAGTTATTTTTCCAGACTGACTACCTGTCTGTGTTCCCAAAAATAGTTACGAAGAGACTGGTGACCCCGTATGGGAATCGCATTCTTCTTGATCATGTTACTTTATAGGAGGTGGAGGCTATTGTCAAGATGGCAGATCCCAACAAGGCTTCCGAACCGGATGGCTTTAGCAGTGGATTCTTTAAACGCCAATGGGACTCGCTGAAGCATCAGGTCTTGGAGGTGGTTCAGGAATTCTTCTCCAAAGGAAAGTTGCTGAAAGAGTTGAACCACACCTTCCTGACCTTGGTGCCAAAGAAGGAGGGACGACAGCGCTGGCGGACTTTAGACCTATTGCGTGTTGTAATTATATTTATAAGATAATTACGCACCTTATGTGCTGGCGGATGGAGGGGATCATGTAGGACTTGGTATCTCCGAACCAGGCTGCATTCATCAAGGGGCGGTCGATTGCTGAGCACAGTCTCCTGGCTCATGAGATAGTGCGGGGCTTTAGCAAACCCAGGGGGAAGAAGCATGAAACTGGACCTGAGGAAGGCGTATGATATGGTCAATCGAGACTTTCTTTGTCATCTGATGTTAGCTATGGGTTTTGGGGATCACTGGGTTGCACTGATCCGGGAGTGCATCACCTCCCCCACTTTCTCTGTCCTTATTCAGGGTGTTCCATATGGGTATTTCCAGAGCAATCACGAACTTCGGCATGGGGATCCCTTGTCTCCTTACCTGTTCACGCTTGTTATGGAATACTTCACATGCCTGATGGACTTGGCAGTGCACCGAAGGAGTCTGGTCACATTGTTTCGGAGGGTGGATCCCCCAGTTACCCACCTTATGCTGATGATCTCCTGGTGTTCATTCAGCCTTCGACGGAGGGTATGTAGACGCTTGCAGAGATTATGGAAGAGTTGTATTCCCTCTCGGGCCTCCAGTTGAACAGGGAGAAGAGCCGGGTGTACTTCAGTTCTCTATGTCCCCAGAAGGAGGAGCGGGCTGACGTGCTGGGTATCGAGAGAAGCGATCTTTCGGTGTGCTACTTAGGAGTACCCCTCACGGTCAACTATGCGCGGGATCAGGACTGCCATAGTTTGGTGGAGTACGTCCAGAGGAGAGTGGAAGGTTGGCAAGCTGCTGGATTCATTTGGAGGTCGCATCGAGTTGGTCAGATCGGTGATTACGGCTGTAGCTCATTTCTGGATGCAATCCATCCTCCTTCCTATTGCCACTATTAGGAAAGTGGATCGGATTTGTGCTGATTTTATTTGGCGGGGGGGTCTACATGCGATCTCCTGGGAGCAGCTATGTCGACCCAGGAAGGAGGGAGATGTGGGTCTTCGGCCGTTGCTTGAGATTAGGGAGGCCTCCGCGCTGAAGCTGGCTTGGAGATTCATCAATGGGGGGTCTCTCTGGGCTGACTGGATGCATAACAGATACGTAAAACAGGGCAATTTTTTGACGTGTGCTACTGATAACAATCACTCCGTCTCGTTCAAAGCTGTCTTGAGGCACAGGGGGATTCTTAAATCTGCTATCATGAAGGTCATGAAGGATGGGTTTGGAACGAACCTCTGGCGGGATCCTTGGATAGATCGGCGCTCGCTATTGGTCATCAGGGGGGTCCAGGCACATCAGGAGGACAGGAGGGGCCTAAAGTGTAGTCGGATCATTCGGGACGGGGAGTGGAGGCCGGAGTCGTATCGCTTTACTGTGGAGCTGAGTGGGATCATCAGTTCTACTGCCATTGATCCGGCTTTACCTGCTGATAGGTGGATTTGGGAGCCGCCTGGTGCTGGCCCGGGTACTGGAGAGTTCCAATTCCGGAGCTGCTACAATCTCATCCGGCGCGCCTTCCCTCAGAGTGCTGACTACGATTTTGTTTGGTACAAAGGGTTGGCCAGGAAGATACAGCTTTGTCTCTACAAGATGCTACTGGGTCGGCTCCTGACTAGGGATCGTTTGAGTTCATTCAGAGTGCCGGTCCCTGTTTGCCATTAAAATCGTTTGATTGCAAATCTTAATACAAACAGAACAGTGTTACAATATAGGACTTAGATGTAGTCCTAGGAGTACACTTTTGTTTAATCTGGGTCCTAAGTGCCAATGGAGCGAGTGGTAATGCGTTGACTCCGTTGACGGGATGACGACGGTTATCGGTTCTCTGAAGGTGCAGATTGCTCTGGGTGCTGGAGTTTGCTGAGAGAGAAGACGTTGAATGTCTGTATCTGCCTCTCGGGTGGTATGTTTGTTCGTATCTGTCTCCGTGTGTAAGAAGGAAATAATTCCTCTATTTATAACTGGGCAGGTTGGCTGCTCATGCGTGCATATGTAGGATGCGCCGGTGCGTGGGGACGCCACATGGAGATTGCTGATGGAGGCGCATGGATGATGCGCCCTACTCGTGGGGTTGAATTCTTCATACTGCTGTTGTGAGCCGGCACGTAGCAGAAGAGAAGATCTTTCTGTTGCTAAAATCTTGGATGAGTTGAGTCAAAGGACACATGTCGTCGACTTATGGTTCAGAGATCTCGAATTTGATGGGGGGGATGATTTGGTGGGATGCGCCTTGGATTGGGCGCATAATGAGATTTGGCTCGTGACCTTTAGGAGTCACGAGCCATTCTGGGCGCATGGCTTTTGAGGCGCATATAAGCGACTTTCCTTCTGTCTTTCGGGATCAGAGATCAGTCTGGGGCGCATGGCTTTTGAGGCGCATGCAAAGCTTCAACTGGAGACTCTTCTTCTGTCTTTAGGGATCAGTGAAGGGTCTGAGGCACTTGGCTTTTGAGGCGCATGCAGGTTTGGGCGCATGGCCGCGGAGGCGCATGCGGGTGGTCAAATGGCCACGTGGCAGTAGCCGTCGGGATGGAGTCATGATGATGCTGACGTTGTGGACGCTTCGTTTTCTGTAAAAGCTGTCAACCGTTCAGGCTTGGGGAGGCGTGCTGCCAACTCTGTCAGTTCAGCATTTAATGTTGGTGACATTCGATGGACAGCTGAGTGGGCGTGTCGGTTGACGTTCCACAAGGCGTATGGGGACGTATGGGGGCGCATCTCCTGTGATGCGCTCGTTACAGGGTGCATCTGTTTGATGTTTGAAGAGGTGTGATGCGCTGTCCAGCCGGCGCATCCGACACGTCTTTGATGATGCGGCTGTTTCGCTTCTCGAGTGCTTTTAATAGCCGTTTGGCTGAAGTCGAGGCGTCTGGTTCATCCATTTAATGTGAGTTTATTGCACGGAATTCGGAGAGCCATCCACTTGGCGCATGGGTTTGATCTGCCCGGCCTATAAATAGTGGCATGGAGAGAAGGTTTGCTTCTCATTCCCTCACGTCTTTCCAATATGAATTTGGGTTCTCGGGTGCATTCTGTTGACGAAGTGCTCCCGAGGGTGAAGATGAGACGCCATGTCGTCGTTGATGCTCTTGAAGGTGACTGTTACATCCAAAAGACGGAGTCGAGGGCTTCCGAGGCGGGCGAAAGGTGCCTGTTGCATCCAAAGATAGGGATGCTCGAGCCTCGTCTCCGTTGTTCCGAAGAGCCGTAGATGGGAATGGCGGTTCTAGGCTCTCTCTTCCTTCAAAGTGGGTGTCGCCCACTCTGAAAGCTGCTCCTTTAGCCGTATTTTGATCACGGTCTTCCTTGGCCTTTGGAGGCTCTTTCGAAGCCTCCTCTGGCCATAGATTTGCCGTGCTTTTCTCTTCCTTAGTTCCAGCCAGAGGGTTAAATGCTTTGTGGAAGCATTTATCAGGTGAGCCTGGCTGGAAGAGCGACACGTAATTGGGTTGCTGCTCGGCCAGGTGAGCCTGGTTGGAGTGGCACATAACTGGGCTGCTGAAGGGATGCACATAACTGAGCTGGATGCACATAACTGAGCTGCTGAAGAGATGACGGGATACGCCTGGATGGAGGTGCATAGTATCTGTTGTGCCTCACTGGTGGCGCATGGTGACTGATGCGCCTATCTGAAGGCGCATGGTGGTTGCTGCGCCTATCTGGAGGCGCATGGTGGCCGCTGGCTGAAAACTTAGGATCTTTCCTTTGTAGAAATTCTCCTTTGTACAACCTTTTCTAGACATGTAATAGACTTTTATATATAAATGAAAAGTCATTCTTCAAATGTCTATTGGCTATTGACTTTGCTGTTTGAATTCTGGCGCATGTAGTGTCTGGCGCATGGTCTTTCTGGTTGTGAAATTCTATGCTTCTACAAGACCCCCTTCAAAGTTTTCAAAACTTTTGAATAAGTTTTGGAATACTTTGAATAAGAAGCATGGCGATCAGGGCGCATGATTGTTGAGGCGTATACCTGTTCAGCCGCATGCTCTTCTCAGTTAATGAATATGATAATGCCTCGGTAACCGAAAAGATTAATGATGATCTTTTGGTTTTATCTGCTGTTATCTTCACAAGACCCGAGGCGACGGCTGAGATCACTCGTCATCGGTTCACGCGTGCGACCCCGGCCTATAAATAGGCAAGAGGTGGAGAGAGAGAGAGTTCTTCTGCTCTGTGCCTTTGCCTCCTTTAGAGTTCTTTCTAAGAAGACCCTAATTTCTTCCTCTCTGTTAGAATGGCTCCCAAGACTCCTCGTGGCGGTGCCGGCAAAGGAAAGGGGAAGGAGAAGGAGCCCGTAGAGTTCGCCGACGAGGATGCTCCTGCCACCATTGCGACTCCGGCCGATGTTCGCCCCGGGGTGACGGGTAGGTGTCGGCTTTTGTTATCCAATGTGTTCTAACTTTCTGCTTGCCGATGCGTATGGGCTTCTGTCCTTAATACGCTGAGGTTTTACCTTGCCGACGTGCATAGGCTCAGGCCTTTATCGTGCACCGAGGTTTAGTTTGCTGACACGCATGGGTTTTATACCCTGATGATGCGCCGAAGCTTTTCGCTGACGCACATGGGCTCACGCCCTGACGATGCGCCGAAGCTCCAATACTGACGCGCATGGGTTTATGCCCTGCTGATGCGCCGAAGCTCCAATGCCGACGCGCATGGGTGATGCGCTGAAGCTGACGCGCATGGGTTTATGCCCTGACGATGCGTCAATCTGTTGATACTTCTGTCTTTTTGCCTGACCTCCACTTTTATTGTGCCAGTGTCGATGACGATCCCTCTGTTGAACGAAGTCCTCTTGGATGCTTCTCTTTGCCAAATGGGGGTTGATTTGATGAGGCGGTGATCAACCCTGCAAAAGATGCTATCTTACAGAACCAACCCCGGGAGAGAATGCTGCAAATCCAGAACCAGTTGCCACTTTTCCTCCAGAGTATGATGGAGAGTGGTAAACTGAGGTCTGCTGAATCTGAAGATGTGACTTTCTTAAAACCTGCATTTCTGTTTGGTGACCGACTAGTCTCTTCTGAAACGAAGATACTGAAGATCAAAGAAGACTGGTTCTTCACTGCCAAAGGCATGGTTCTATACATGAGGCAGGTTGACCGCCAGTTGCCGCTGACGGCTTTTTATCGTCTGGCTTCGAAGAGGAGGATGGGTTGGGAACTTACTCCTCCTCAAGGAGGGGCCTTGGGGGGTACCCTTTCGATCGATGCCACCTCGAACCAGCGAGATACTTTGGCTGCTTCACGAGCCGGTTCCTCGTTCAGTTACCGAGCCTTGCGTCCCGGGAGCCTCTACAGTGAAGTTCCAAATGACACATTTCCCTTCAGTGCCCCGACCTTTGCAAATCGGATGTTGACAGTGCAGGTCATGTACCCGACAGGTGGCTTTAGAGTTGAAGGTTGGTGTCACTATATTCCGAGGTGGGACGAGTTGACCACTTGGGTGCTTTCAAGGTTCAAAGTTGAGCTTAAGGAGATCGGGCTGACAGCCGCTATTCGGGCCACGCAGGCAGGCGTGGATCTCAATAAGCCTATGTTCCTTGCGCTCTTGGAATTATTCAACACCCATACTGGCAGCTTTTTCACTCCGGTAGGAGAGTTGGGGTTGGCTCTCCATGAGATGCACGAGGTGTCTAAGCTTCCTTGGGGCTCAGAGCCGTACGAGGAGTATTTCCTGTCAAATGAGAAGATCCAGGTTCTGGAGGATAAGAACCCGGAGATGATGGCTATATTCAAAGAGGTGACGAGCCACCATTATCTGATGCACCGGAGGGATAGGGGCAAGACCCAACCTCATGTAACTGCTTGGAGGGACTATGTCTTTAAGCAGGATTTAGCAGATCCTTCGAGGATCCGATTTGTGACTCCGCAGGGACTGAAGCCCGCGGAGGTGACTTCTGAAATAAGTCGACTGGATGAGAGGACTCCACGCTCGGATGAAAGCGGCAAGGATGCATATAGCTGCTTCTGGCACTGTGGGCACCGGATGTCATTTAAGGCAGTGTTGACAGCCTATTTGATGATATGGCTCCGGGATTGCGTGTTTGCAGGTAGATCCGGTGCCGTGGAACGGGTACATCGGAATCTCATTTTGCCTGCTGTGAAGTTGGCTTTTGGACGACCCTTAGCTCTCCTCCCCGCGATGGTGTGCAACCTGTTGCGCGGTTTGAGGTCTTTTGCTGATGACGTGATCCATGAGAAAGGTAACAATGACAACTTTCCCCGGGCTGAGCTTCCTTTCCATTATCTTATGGGATGGCTGATTTTGCATCATCCGAACGTGATGAGTCCCGGTCCGGAGGAGGATCATGTTGAAGGGGATGCCTTCATCCACCGCTTCTACAAGAGAAAGTGGTCATACACCGGCGTCCCCGTTTGCAGGAGACTCTTGTCCTACCTTCAGGGGTGGGAAATTGTCATGGTCGGCCCAATTTTCAAAGATTTTGAGGCCGACCAAGATTTAGTTGACTCTGGCGAAGATGCAGTCACTTTGCCGAAATAGGAGTTTTCGTTGGTTGTAAAGTATCCGGCCTTCTCACCTGGTCTACCGCAACCAGAATAAATGTTATCTGGAGCCATATCTGCCAAGTCGATTTGCTCGTCAATTTGGCTATACTCAGCTGATGTTGCGAAATCCCAGTAGCAGTCTAGGCTTCGTCGGAAGTTTGCTGGACGGAGCCCGGGGCTGTCAGTATTATAACGCTGGATGCACTAACGTTAGTTTTACTACGCCAGTCCGCAACCCTCGGCCACAGATCCTATATCCGGCCGCCAAACTGTATTGTATTATGAATGCTGCATCTCCTGGTTATGACAGAGAGACTAGTTTCATCATTGGAACTCAGCTGGAGGCTACGGCGAACATGTTGAAGGTAGCCCGATCATATCGTCTACCAGATTTGGCGGGATATTGGACTGTTGCTGCAGCTCCAGTGAGAGATCCGTCTGTTGGGAAGAGACGGGCTGACATAGAAGCTGGATCTTCTGTATCGAAGAGGTCGAGAAAAACGTCGACTCCAAAGGTTACGGAAGTGCCACTTGTAACGCCAACGGGATCAATTCCTGCTGAGGTAAGGAGTACTCCGTAATTCTAATTCATTTTGTCATTGAGGTGACTTATGCTTTTTCTTCTTGCAGTCGAAGAAGAAGTCCCGTGTCTCGAAACCGGGTGCTAGTAAGCGAAGGAGGTGGTAGGCTTTTCTGATGAGCGTATTCCACCGATGATAATGTCTCCCGTAGAGGAGGTACCCGAAGACATTCCTGCGGAGGTTTTAGTATCTCCTGTCTTTGAGGTTGCAACAACTTCCGGGAAGGTAGAGTCTGTCGTGGAGTCCTTTGACGTTGAGGGTCCTACGGACTCGAGGCATCCTGATGATGAGGTGGATTGGAGTTCGTCGCCTTCGGATGACGTTGCTCCCGGGCTGCAAGAATCTGTTGCGGGGGCAACAGATATAGTTGAGACAGAGGAGAGGGTTGATTCCCCTCCTTATCATGATGAGGGTAGGTCGGCTGAATCACTGCCGAGTCCTACCCCGGCTTCAACCGTGGAAGTTGAGGCGGCTACCGATCAGGAGGTAGCGACAGATTCTGTCCCTGTTGAGGGATTTGATGACGAGACCCGTCTGCCGATGACGACCGCTGAGGCGGGTCAAGAGACAAGTGATAATCTCCCTATTCTGTCGAGGGAGGTACCAGCTGTTGATAGGACGTTGGGGGTAGAAGAGGTGGCCGTTGACGTCGGTGATTCCTCCGGGCTTGAGAAGGGCGAGGGTGTGGAACCCTCTGTTGCCCCTCCTACTTGGGGTACTATTTCGACGCCTGTACGGGCTTCCTCTGTTCCTTCGGCTCTTCGGGCTAGCAGTCCAGCCCCTGTTGATGAAGAGCCCATTGATGCTGAGGTTCAAGCCTCGCAGGTTGAGGTTGGTAGATCTTCTTCCGGTCTACAAACTGTAGTAGCTCCTCCAACTCCTGCTATGACGCCGCAGGTCCTGGCGGATGCAGACGAGTACGTAAAATTCCTCGTCGAGGGGGTATACAAAATGCTGCAGAAGGGTGTATCTGCTGTGATGGATGCCAATGGGAGTTTTGCGACGGCAAGAACTCTGGCAATGCCCTGTATCGAGCTGATCCGCATTCACCAAGGCCACGACCATATGGCCGAAATTCTGGAGGCTTCGGTGATCGAGCTGGACGAGCGGCTCGCGAAACTTCAGCGCATCCAGCGAAATGACCTCTCCGTCCTGATAGATACGGAGAAGGGGAAGCTGATTGTCGAGATCGAGTCTTCATACCAGGCCACTGTGGGCATTTGGGAGCACGAGGTGGCTGAGACTGAGGCTGCGGTAGAGCAGTTGTCTCAGTCCATGAAGACGATGGTGGAAACACGAGCTGCATTGGATGCTAATATCACGGAGATCGACACCCAGATGCGCCGCCTTGAAGACCAACGGGCCCGACTCCAGTTAGACGCCGAGCGTGTCCGGGCTAAACACTCAGCATTCCAGAAGGAAGAAGCAACTTTTACTCAGCGGACTCTTGCCTTGGCGCAGCAGCGACAACAGCTTGATGCGAAGCATGAGAGTGACACTTCCGTTGGTACTGTTGAATTGATGCGCCAAGAAGCGGAAGCGACGAGTCCTGGCGACAGTGGAGGCCCGCGCCGCCGACTTAAGACTTCGAGTCAGGGAGCTCTCAGCCCATCCTGGGGAGGTTCAGGGACTGTAGTTTTTTCCCTTTTTTATGCTCTTTTGCAACCCTTTGCTGAGGGATAATGTAGTCTTTTATACTCTCTATTTCAGAGGAATAAAGGAGTACACAACTTTTTGTGATGTGTTCATTTTTGTTATTATGAACTTGATGGTTTGTGTGGACCTATTATCTTTTGCGCACCTTGGTTTTTAGGCACAGATAATAAGTTTGAAGGAACCGACACATTTGCTCAGAGGTAATGTAGATGTGGCAATCATTAGGGTTCAAATGATAGAATCATCCTACTCAGAGGTGTGATAGACGTGGTAGGAATGATCCCGAGGGATACGCTGAATAACTCAGAGGTGATGTGGACGTGGAAGTTCGGCGATCAATGTACGACAACGCAGGGGTTGTTTGTACGAGATGTTTACTCAGAGGTAATATGGACGTGGTAAACATGAAGGATAGCGTAGGCTTACGAAGTATAAGATTCTGCTTTGTAGGGTGTAGAGGGACAACTCAGAGGTGATGTGGACGTGGTTGTCTTTCTACTGAGAGAAGCCACGGAATAGCTGGGTTCCAGAAGCGGATGAGTTTGTGGAAGGAGATTGTTTGTGAGTCCCGATGATTAGGCCCACAGATCCCCTTTGGGGAAGTACATGTCTGAAGAATGTCAAGAATAGTACTTCTTTAGGAACTTGCCGTTGATGGGCATCATAAACAAGTCTCCATTGGGTTTGGCGAGGCGGTAAGTACCGTTTGAGTATACCGTCTCTATGATGAAAGGTCCTTCCCACTTGGGCTCGAACTTTCCTGGTGTCTTGTGAGTTAACACCATTGGCCTTCTGACTGCTAAACCAGGTCGCCAACTTGGAAAGTCCTTTGTTTGACCTTCTTGTTGAAAGCCTGTGATATACGGGCTTAGTAAAGTTCGATGTGTTGTTGAGCTAGGAGACGCTTTTCGTCGAGTGCCTCCAGTTCCCGCAGACGACGACGTTGATTGTCTTCTTCTATGAGTTTGTTTGTTATTGCTACGCGGAGTGAGGGTATCTGGATCTCAAGAGGCAGCACCGCTTCGCTCCCATAGACCAGAGAGAATGGTGTGTTGCATGTTGGGGTCCGTACCGTTGTGCGGTAGGCCCAAAGGCATTCGCCAAGCTTTTTGTCCCAGTCGTGTTTATTGGATGATACGACCTTTTTGAGCAACCTGACGATGGTTTTGTTGAACGTCTCTGCTAATCCGTTTGCTGCTGGATTATAGGCGGTGGATGCCACATTTTGAATGCGATTCTTGTCGTAGAACCTGCTAAAAATGTGGCTGATAAACTGAGGACCGTTGTCATGAATGATCCGTCGGGGTACTCCGAAACGGTAAATGACATGGTGCTTGATAAAGCTGACCACCCTGGAACTCTTTACTTCCGCCAGTGGGATTGCTTCTGCCCATTTGGAGAAGTAATCGGTGATGGCTAGGATGAAGCGATGTCCTCTTGATAAAGGAGGGGTGATTGGTCCCACAATATCTATGCCCCAGGCTTCAAAGGGCCAGGAAGCGACTGTAGGATGTAGTGGTTCAGACGGTGTATGTATGAAGTCCGCATGGAGTTGGCATGCGTGACACTTCTTAGCATATTCGACAGCGTCGGCGGCCATGGTTGGCCAGTAGTAGCCCATACGTCGTAGTCGATCCTGCAACTTAGGACCGGGCTGATGAGCTCCGCAAGTTCCGTCATGAGCTTCTTGAAGAGCTTCGACTGCTTCTTCGTTGGACAGGCATCGAAGGAGGAGCCCATCGAAGGAGCGCCGGTATAGCGTTTTGGTAGTTGTATCGTAGTAGAATCGAAGAGAGCGTCTCCTGACTGAGACGGCTTCCTTCGGGTCCTCTGGAAGAATTCCGTAGACAGCGAAGTCGATGAACGGGAACCTCCAGTCTCGAACATTAATACCAGTGTTCGTCGGCATGGCGTGGGCCACTTGCAAGCACAGGTTGTTTCTGGGACAAATCAAGTCTCGGCCTGTTACCGTGACATAGTGTTGAGTCCCAAAGGGTGCTGCCAATGAGGCTGCGAGGCCAGCCAGAGCGTCAGCCTCCAAGTTTTGTAGACGAGGCACGTGTTCGATGAAGAACCCGGTGAGGGTTGAAATGATGTTCAATGCAACTTCATGGTAAGGGATCAGGTCTTCATGGCGAACCTCGTACTGCCCTCGAATCTGGTTTACGACGAGTTTTGAGTCACCGTAGGCTTCCAGATGGTCCACCCCCAGCTGTTGTGCGAGTTGGAGCCCCATGACGAGCGCGTTGTACTCGGCAACATTGTTGGAGCACGGCTTCGAAAGGGAGTAAGCACGCTAGATGACCAGCTGATCGGGGGAGACTAAGACTACCCCCACTCCTGCGATGATTTAGACTTTGGGGCCTGTTCTCGAAGTGCCATCGAAAAACATCCGCCAAACGGAGCTTCCTTCGGTGACGTTGGATTCTTGTACCTCATCCGGGATGTCTTCATAGAGTTTTGAGGATTCTGGGATGGGGTGTGCAGCTAAAAAGTCAGCCAGAGCTTGACCTTTAACAGCTTTTTGCAGGACAAACACCATATTATATGGTGTTAGCAAAATCGCCCATGTGGCTAGCCGGGAGTTTAATGATCCTGGCTTTGTCATGAGGACTCTGAGTGGATTGACTCAGAAAATGACATGAATTGTCTGGCCCGAGACATAATAACGAGTCTTCTGGATGGCAAACACCAAAGCCAATCACTCTTTTTCAATGGGGTTGTACCGGTGTTCGGTCCCGATGAGCGTTCGACTGAGGTAGTAGATTGCTTGCTCATAGCCTGTATCACTGTTTTGAGCCAGCAGAGCGCCAAGGGAATGATCCATGGCACGGACGTAGAGAAGAAATAGTTTGCCCGCGACAGGTGCCACCAGAACTGGTGGGCTCGTCAAGTAGGCTTTGATGTCGTCGAAAGCCTTCTGGCACTCCTCTGTCCAGACATAAGAGACTCCCTTCTTCATGAGCTGAGTAAAGGGTTGACATTTACCGGAGAGGTTTGCTATGAACCTCCGGATGTATGCCAGACGTTCCTGCAAGCCTCGAAGTTCTCGAAGATTCTTCGGAGGGTCCATGTTGAGGATAGCTTTTGTCTTCTCGGGATCAACATGAATGCCTTTCGTCGTGATGACAAAACCCAAGAATTTGCCGCTAGAAACCCCCAGGAAGGATTTAGCGAGGTTCATTTTAAGTTGATGTGCTCGCATGAGATCGAAGACTGTCTTCAAATCCTGTAGGTGATCTCCTTTGAGGCGGCTCTTGACTGCGATATCGTCAACATAGCATTCGACTGTTTTACGAAGATGTTGACGGAAGATGGTGCTCATAGCTCGTTGGTACGTTGTACCGGCATTTTTAAGCCGAAGGGCATTACTGTGTAGTAGAAAACACCCTTTGGAGTCCTGAATGACGTGTGTTTCGCGTCATCGGGAAACATCTTGATTTGATTGTAGCCTGAATACCCATCCATGAAGGACATGCGTTCAAAGCCACATGTGTTGTCGATCATCACATCAGTGATCGAAAGCGGGAATTCGTCCTTCGGACAAGCAGAATTGAGGTCCCTGAAGTCGATACAGACTCGTATCTTCCTGTTCTTCTTGGTGACAGGTACAACATTGGCTACCCAATCTGGGTGTTGTTCCTCACGGATGAAGCCGCTAGTCAAGAGTTTGTCCACCTCCTGATCGATGGCATTCATGATGTCAGGACGGAAATGTTATTATTGTTGTTTGATAGGTTTGGCATCAGGTAAGATGTTCAACCTATGCATTGCGATCTGTGGATCGAGTCCTGGCATGTCTTCGTAGCTCCAGGCAAAGACGTCGATATACTCTTTAGCCAGCTGGATTAAAGCCTCTCGGTCTTCTCCTTCTAGGCTTTTGCTAACGAAGATGGGTTTGGAAGAAGATCCGTCCCCAAGGTCGATCTGCTCGACTTCGTCTTCGGTGGAAGGTTCACGTAACTCAAATCGAGACTCCCATTGCTCTCCCAGGCGTTGAGCCTAGGGTTCTTCTTCGAAGGATTCCGACGTTTGGTCTTCGTCTTCACCTTTTTGAGGTTGTGCTGACGTCATGTTAGCTGACAGCACTTTCCTGAAGACTGATCCGATACTGGTATCAGAATCCCAAGTCGACGCTTCGGACGAGTGGGAATGTTCTACGTCCTCTGCGTCTGAACTCTCTGGAGTTGATGGCGGCGTGACATAACCTATCCCCCGTCGAGTTTTGTTGTAGTAGTTTTGCGGCTTTCCTTTGGGTGTTGAAAGCTGGAGAGGGAAATATCGACCCTTGTCGTAGTTTAGGCCTTTGTTGCTTTTCAGGTCGTAGCCCATCTTTTAGATGATGTGCTTTGCCGTATCCGTGTACCGATGGACTTGTACTCTGCCGGTATCAGGTTCAGGCTCGAGTGGCGGGAGGTCTTGATGACGCTCAGTTCTGCCAAAAATGATGGATCCTTCGTCTCGGCTTCGTGGAGGGTTTATGAAACAGACTCCTTGAGACGGGACTACTCGGTTTACATAATTTACGGTCGTTATTTGTGTTTGTAACGACCATAGAGCGTTATCTAATGTATACATGGCATTCCAGTGTGGAAGATAAGAATAATTAAAAGACACTCTATTATTGATGAAGTACGAGATTTTATCCCGCAGGATTACATTGTCTAAGGAGGGTGCATCTACATCAGCAGAGATATATTCGCCAAGCTCCTCGTCTGTAAGCACTGGGGCTGGATCAGGAGAGTCCACCACAGCTTTGATCTTGGGGTCTGAGAGGGTTATGTGAGCCCTCTCTGGCATCTTGGATGACTGCGGGGGCTTGCCCTTGAGACGCACCTTCAGAGGTGCCTCAACTGCGCCTCCTGTGAGTGGTGCCTTCCCCTGTAATTTTGCCACCAGGGGAGCCGAGGTTTGAGGCGGCTTTCCCTTGAGGCGTATCTTCAGGGGAGCCTCAGGAGTCGGTGCTTTCCCTGATAGCTTGATGCTCATTGGAGGCACCTTCTGGGGTGGTTTGCCCTTCAGTCGGATCTTTAGTGGGGCATCTGGATTCATCTCAGGCTCCATGTCCGGCTCAGTTGCCGTCTCTGCCTCATCATCAGCATCGTTGGCTTCCTCCTTGTCAAGTGGCTTGTACAAGTCAGAATCGGTGAAGTAAGCTTCAATCCCTTTGAAAGGATCGATGTCTGCAAACTCCGTCCGGATGACGCCGTTGGTGGATACATATTTCATGCATTGGTGGAGCGTGGAAGGCACCACCATGTACTCATGTAGCCATGGTCGGCCAAGCAGGATGTTGTAGTTGACTTCGGCATCCACCACATAACAAGTCACCTCAGTTTTGAGGTTGCCTATGTGACACTTCAGTCGGATCTTGTCCAGTGGTTCACTTTTGCTGGCGTTGAAGCCACTGATGGTTATATTGGAGGGCGCCAGCCGGTACATTGGGGTCCCCAGTTTTGACATCAGCGCCTTCGGGATGATGCTGAAGGAAGACCCCGGATCAATCTGAATCCGGCTCACCTTGACTGAACCGATGTACCCCGTATAATACAGTGGTCGGTTATGTCGGTGGTGCTTGAGCAGCATGTCTTGTTGGGTGAAAGTTATGTTTGGGATAACTTCCTCTGCACAATGACAGTGCGCACAAGTAGTTGGGAGGTCTTCAGGCTACTTGACCTGACTGAGAAAGGACTCGACGTCCTTCAGAGCTTCGCAGAGAGCTTCTCGGGAGTCTTTGGAAAGACGCAGGAGCTCAAACAAAGACAAGCGCGCAGGAGTATTGGCCAGTTGTGCCAGAATGTCAAAGTTGTGGGGCTAGGCTAGCCCCGAAGCATTCTCCTTCCGTAGAGGTCTGTCGAAATGAGCCTCCACCTGCTTCTGCTTATTGGCTGCTGAGGGCTTAGACGGGCCCTCCTCAGGGATGGTGCCAGGAGGCACCACCTCGGCGGCAGCTTCGCCGGATTGAGCGTTCTGTTGTGCACGGGTCTGCACTGGAAGTGCCTCTTCCGTTAAAGAAGAGACCGTACGGCAAGACTTGATCTTCCTGCCTTTTGATTTGGAGGTAGAGTGTACCTCCAGTTGAGTCACCTCAGAGACGAGGTCGGAATGAACCCAGAGGACCTCTCCTCGAGATGTGGTGAGTGGGATGAGTCCACTCGCGTTGTCACGGATAGGTGGCAAGTTCACCACCTCCATTGTCGCCTTAGGGATGGAGACGACGCCATCTTGTGTGGTGGTCGACGGCAAGGTGCCGAACTGAAGTGACACCACATTGGCTGACACCGTCTTCTCTTCATAGTCGACGGAGATTACATCGGCATTGATCATGCACTGGATGTAATTTTTGAGGACATAGCAGTCTTTGGTCGGGTGTCCGACAAACCGATGGTAGTGACAGTACCTCGGGTTGTCGACTTTCCCGACTTCATCGGGCCGCTTCGGGTCCGGGAGTTTGATCTTGTCACCCTGCTTCAGTATTTTAAAGAGTTGCAGGGTGTCTTCATCATTGAATGAATACACCTCCTTGGGTCTCGGCGCCAGTGGAGGCTTCTGAGTAGGCGCGGATGCGCCCTTCGAGGCATTAACAGTCAATGCCTGTTTCCCCTTTGCTTCTCGCCCGGAGTTGTTGACTGCTGACTTTTTCCCTTTATCATCAAAGGTGGGGAAGCTGACACCCAGAAGACGTACATTAGTCGCCTTCTTTTCTGCAGCTTCAGCTTCGATGATCAGAGAGCTCCAGTCGAGAGGGGGAGTAGAGTTGAGCCAAAGCTTCACCGCGGGCAGCATGTTCATGTTGCAAGAGGAGAGGAGCGCATGTTCTAGCATGCCTGGAGGTAGCCAGAAGTAGGCTTGTCGGAAGCGTTCGATGAACACCCGAACCGCTTCTTTCTCCTTCTGGCGTATCTCTATGAGAGATGCCATCGTCATGTCCTTTCCGCCATCGTAGAAGCGATCAAGGAAGAGGTGCGTCAAATCATCGAAGGACGATATAGAATTGTCGGGGAGACTGCAGTACCAGTCGTACGCCACCCCTTTTAGGGCCCCAACGAAGATGCTGGTGAGGAGCGCGTCCTCCTTTGGAAGATGCCCCATTTGTGACTGGAAGTATGTTAGGTATCGACGCGGAGAGTCCTTCCCGTCGTATGGTGTGAGTGTTTGTGGTTTATATTTTGGAGGATAAACCACCTTGTTCCACTCGAGGGGGATAAGGCTGGGGAATGTCCATCTTCTGGCGCTCCTCTTGCCTGTTTTTGGACTCGAAGCGCTCCCGCAGGTCCTTGATCATCTCGACCACGTCCTCCATGGAGCTAGGAGTCGGGAAAGGTGGCACTATCTGGAGTGGAGCGTTTGAGGGTTCCGATGTCCGAGGTGCTTCCGTGTCAGAGGGTGCCCGTTGAAGGGGTACACTCGACTCCCCATTAACTCCTGGGTCGGGACTGGTTGAAGGTGTTCTGGTCAAGGCCGACCGAATATCAAATACTGCTTGAGTCAGTGCTTGCATAGAGGCAGAGAGGGTTTTGAGTCCTCCCTCTAATGAGTCTATGCGCTGAACAATGCCCTGCGATGGCGCATCAGACTCGGCATCATCCCCAGCCATGTATACTATCCTGACACGACCAGGAGTGGATGGATTGGTTGAGGCTTCGCTCTCGGCCTCACTTTCATGTGGGGGAGTCACCTCTCCTGGTGTTTCAGCTTGGCCACCCCCAGTCACATTCTGGAGGTCATTCTCGACGGGCGCATCTGCCAGGGCCTGATTGTCCTCAGCTCCGTCTTGAAGGGCCTCTTCGTCTCTACCCCCAGCTGTGTCCTGGGGGACATCCTCGTTTCGAGGTGCTCCTGGGAGGCTGACTTCGCCTCGAGGATGAAGATCCGCCGCAGCTGTGCTTTGGACATCTTCGTCTTCGGAAGGAAGCTCAACAAAGGTCTGACTACCCCCAGCTTCCTCCACGAACTTCTTCTTCGACCGAGTGCCTTCGAACACCCCAGAGGTCGAGACTGCTGCCTTGGTTCTCCTCGGTTGACTTTTGGACGAGGAATTGTCGATCGCCTTCCGGAAAGATGAGGAGTTGGAGACCACATTGCATGAAGCAACTCTTGGCTCCTCTTCTGTTGACACCTTCGTCCCGAGACGATGTCGAAGGGGTGTCGATGACTGCAGCTGCTGGAAGACTGACTGCCTTGGTGGTACTGCCGCCTTACCACAGCAGTTGATAGTGACCACCGCACAAGTATGCCCTGTGAGAGGCTCATCGTGCTTGTTGGTCGACTCTCCTGACCGGCGCTTGTGAGTGATCACATTACGCAGGTCATTGGAGGAGAGTGCTACCTCATACCCCTTCAGGGCATGGCAAGGCCAAACGCCGGGGCGGACAGGTGAGTGCTGCGCCCCTGATCTAATACCAGACAGGCATCATGATCAGTAGTGGGGAACAATAACATTTGAAGTGACTTGAACGGACCTCAAACGCACAACCAGAGGAGGCACGGGAGTTCAAGACCACTGAATTTGCCGCACTCGACTTGGTTATGCACGCAGTGGATGCGCCCAAGTGAGATGAGGACTTTGAAGATCGACGTTTTTGGTGCCGAAGCACCTGAGTCGACCTTATACAGCTTGCCATCGGCAGCGCGCATGATTGTGAGCACGTGCCTCTGGCCTGCTGCTGGCATAGCACGCTTATGGCGCATGGCCCGTGCCGCCTTGGATTTCTTTGTACTAGCCCGTTGGGGTGCATAGTACTCAGCATCCAAATTCTCCTCGCCATTACAGCGAGTGAGTCTGTCAAAGACAAAGACTTTTTGTGGCGCATTAGAGGTGATGTGCGGGTCATTGGCTGCGCCCCTGCTCCGTCGACGCATCTTCCTCGCCTGAGAGGGAGATGGCTGGGGAACGTGGTCAGCCGCACATTTCCCCGAGAGATGCGCTGCATCAGCGGACGCACCTTGGTTGCTGAGAACGTCAGCAGGAAGGGAGGGCTGGATCGGCGCTTCACCTTCAGTGGTGGTGCCCGAGGCGTTGACCTTGCGCACCCAGACACGGCGGGTCTTCTTCGGCTTCGGCAGCCGCTTCGAAGGACTCGCGCTTCCTTCAGAAATGAACTCCTCGTACGCCTGTTGATTGAGGCGCACGACCAGCATTTTGTGGGAGGATCCCACCTTCACGTCGTCGGCCTGTGACACAACTTTCTCGGAAGAGGAGAAAGACTTTCCCAGCAGAGTCGCCAGCTTGTTTACCATTAAAATCGTTTGATTGCAAATCTTAATACAAACAGAACAGTGTTACAATATAGGACTTAGATGTAGTCCTAGGAGTACACTTTTGTTTAATCTGGGTCCTAAGTGCCAATGGAGCGAGTGGTAATGCGTTGACTCCGTTGACGGGCTGACGACGGTTATCGGTTCTCTGAAGGTGCAGATTGCTCTGGGTGCTGGAGCTTGCTGAGAGGAGGAAGACGTAAGCTTGTTTGCCATTAAAATCGTTTGATTGCAAATCTTAATACAAACAGAACAGTGTTACAATATAGGACTTAGATGTAGTCCTAGGAGTACACTTTTATTTAATCTGGGTCCTAAGTGCCAATGGAGCGAGTGGTAATGCGTTGACTCCGTTGACGGGCTGACGACGGTTATCGGTTCTCTGAAGGTGCAGATTGCTCTGGGTGCTGGAGCTTGCTGAGAGGAGGAAGACGTTGAATGTCTGTATCTGCCTCTCGGGTGGTATGTTTGTTCGTATCTGTCTCCGTGTGTAAGAAGGAAATGATTCCTCTATTTATAACTGGGCAGGTTGGCTGCTCATGCGCGCATATGTAGGATGCACCGGTGCGTGGGGACGCCACGTGGAGATTGTGATGGAGGCGCATGGATGATGCGCCCTACTCGTGGGGTTGAATTCTTCATACTGCTGTTGTGAGCCGACACGTAGCAGAGGAGAAGATCTTTCTGTTGCTGAAATCTTGGATGAGTTGAGTCAAAGGACACATGTCGTCGACTCATAGTTCGGAGATCTCGGATTTGATGGAGGGGATGATTTGGTGGGATGCGCCTTGGATTGGGCGCATGATGAGATTTGGCTTGTGACCTTTAGGA
Source organism: Iris pallida (assembly GCA_029216955.1). Lineage (NCBI taxonomy): Eukaryota > Viridiplantae > Streptophyta > Magnoliopsida > Asparagales > Iridaceae > Iris > Iris pallida. The sequence goes on from JANAVB010017910.1 coordinate 24,817, forward strand.
GTCACGAGCCATTCTGGGCGCATGGCTTTTGAGGCGCATGCAAGCGACTTTCCTTCTGTCTTTCGGGATCAGAGATCAGTCTGGGGCGCATGGCTTTTGAGGTGCATGCAAAGCTTCAACTGGAGACTCTTCTTCTGTCTTTAGGATCAGTGAAGGGTCTGAGGCGCATGGCTTTTGAGGCACAGCAGGTTTGGGCGCATGGCCACGGAGGCGCATGCGGGTGGTCAAGTGGCCACGTGGCAGTAGCCGTCGGGATGGAGTCATGATGATGCTGACGTTGTGGACGCTTCGTTTTCTGCAAAAGATGCCAACCGTTCAGGCTTGGGGAGGCGTGTTGCCAACTCTGTCAGTTCAGCATTTAATATTGGTGACATTCGATGGACTGAGGGGCGTGTCGGTGACGTTCCACAAGGCGTATGGGGACGTATGGGGGCGCATCCCCTGTGATGCGCTCGGTACAGGGCGCATCTGTTTGATGTTTGAAGAGGTGTGATGCGCTGTCCAGCCGGCGCATTCGACACGTCTTTGATGATGCGGCTGTTTCGCTTCTCGAGTGCTTTTAATAGCCGTTTGGCTGAAGTCGAGGCGTCTTGTTCATCCATTTAATGTGAGTTCATTGCACGAAATTCGGAGAGTCATCCACTTGGTGCATGGGTTTGATCTGCCCGGCCTATAAATAGTGGCATGGAGAGAAGGTTTGCTTCTCATTCCCTCACGTCTTTCCAATATGAATTCGGGTTCTCGGGTGCATTCTGTTGACCAAGTGCTCCGAGGGTGAAGATGAGACACCATGTCGTCGTTGATGCTCTTGAAGGTGACTGTTACATCCAAAAGACGGAGTCGAGGGCTTCCGAGGCGGGCGGAAGGTGCATGTTGCATCCAAAGATAGGGATGCTCGGGCCTCGTCTCCGTTGTTCCGGAAGAGTCGTAGATCGGAATGGGGTACTAGGCTCTCTTCCTTCAAAGTGGGTGTCGCCCACTCTGAAAGCTGCTCCTTTAGCCGTATTTTGATTACGGTCTTCCTTGGCCTTTGGAGGCTCTTTCGAAGCCTCCCCTGGCCACAAATTTGATGTGCTCTTCTCTTCCTTGGTTCCAGCCAGAGGGTTAAATGCTTTGTGGAAGCATTTATCAGGTGAGCCTGGCTGGAAGAGCGGCACGTAACTGGGCTGCTGCTCAGCCAGGTGAGCCTGGTTGGAGTAGCACATAACTGGACTGCTGAAGGGATGTACATAACTGAGCTGGATGCACATAACTGAGCTGCTGAAGAGATGACGGGATGCGCCTGGATGGAGGCGCATAGTATCTGCTGCGCCTCACTGGTGGCGCATGGTGACTGATGCGCCTATCTGAAGGCGCATGGTGGTTGCTGCGCCTATCTGGAGGCGCATGGTGGCCGCTGGCTGAAAACTTAGGATCTTTCCTTTGTAAAAATTCTCCTTTGTACAACCTTTTCTAGACAGGTAATAGACTTTTATATAAATGAAAAGTCCTTCTTCAAATGTCTATTGGCTATTGACTTTGCTGTTTGAATTCTGACGCATGTAGTGTCTGGCACATGGTCTTTCTGGTTGTAAAATTCCATGCTTCTACAGTCCCGGATCCCAAGTGCGTGCTTTGTAGTCTGGAGCAAGAATCTATAAGTCACATTTTCTTCGAGTGTGGCTGGACTTAGCAGATCTGGAAGGAGCAGAGTAGAGTGTTGGGAGGATGCGCCTCTGGAAAGGGTATTAGGACATCATGGTGATCCGGGATAGTAGAGGTCGAGGGGAGGACTAGTTTCGGACTGCCAGAGTCCGTCTGGCTGCTGCAGTTTGGCATATCTGGCGGGAGCGAAACCGACGGATATTTGAGGGACCGTTTACCTCCCTGTGGGCATTCTCCATAACATCGAATTTGATGTAAATGCTATGGGGACTTGATGAGTGGGAGTCCCACTCTGATTGTATGTTGTACGATTATCGCTTTGATTTGGAATAAAATTTACCCTTTTTCCAATATATATATATATATATATATATATATATATATATATATATATATATAGAGAGAGAGAGAGAGAGAGAGAGGAGTCATTGGTAGGGATTAGCGTTCGGTTTATTCGATTTCAACTGAATCGAAATAGTTAAAATTAAAAAACCAGAATTCAGAAAAGATCTAAAATCGAACCGAAATTAGCGATAATGTAAACCAAGTTGAACCATAATTTATTCGGTTTATTCGGTTAGAATATTTCTATTGTTTTAATAGACCCTATCTAAAATTAAAATTGTGGTTAAATTATATTAAAAATTTATAACTTTTATCTATACATTTGTTGTATTTTAAAGTTGGGTCCAAAATTGACTAGTTATTAAATTATCAAATTTGGACTTCAAAGTACATATATAAAATTGTTTTTTTGGAAAATATACATACTTTTAATTATACAATATGGATAGAATTGAGGATTTATATAATCGCATAAGTTTATTTTATTTTTGGTTTTGATCTGAAACAAAAATTGAAACCGAAATCGAATTTTTTTTTTTAGCATTTTCAAAATCGTAATCGAACCGATTTTTTTTGGCTAATTATAAGGGCACAACCTTTTTTACTCGGGGCTAGCCAGGATTAGGGCTAGCCAGGCTTTGAGGAACTTTTACTCGGGCTGTCCAAAGTTTTCATTCAGGGGGCTGTCCAAACCCCACAGCCCCCCAAACCCGAAAATCACTTTCATTTCAAATTTTTCCTCTCTCTCTTCACAAACCCTATTTTCCCCTCCTCTTCTTCTTCTTCTTCTTCTCCACGATTTCTCATTCCTCTCTCTCCATTTGTTTTACGCAATTGTCAGGGTAAGGGTTTCGATCCTCATCTCCACCATTTTCTTTGTCTTCACCATTTTCCAACGATCTCTCCCTACGATGGCACGCAAACGTTCCTCTCAATCAAGTTAAGAAACCTAATACTTAAAGTTGTCAATTCCCCCCCCCCCCAAATCCTATTAATTTAGTTCAAAAAACCCAAGTATGGAATGATAGCTAGACCTCTCGAGTCGACGACGACTGCCCATGTTTCTGGCAGTCCTATGTACTGTTAGGACTGCCAGAAAGAGAGGCAGTCCACTTGTACAGCAAGTATTACACAGGACTGCCGCACTTTATGGTAGTCCTTTATGCATAAAGGACTGCCACTAAGTGCGGCAGTCCTGTGTTATACTTGTTGTACAAGTGGACTGCCGCTCTTTCTGGCATTCCTATGTACTGTTAGGACTGCCAGAAAGAGAGGCAGTCCACTTGTACAGCAAGTATAACACAGGACTGCCGCACTTTGTGGCAGTCCTTTATGCATAAAGGACTGCCGCACTTTGTGGCAGTCCTTTATGCATAAAGGACTGCCACAAAGTGCGGCAGTCCTGTGTTATACTTGCTGTACAAGTGGACTGCCTCTCTTTCTGGCAGTCCTAACTGTAGGAACGATATAGTAAAGCGTAATACTCTAGAGGGGGGGTGAATAGAGTTGGCAGCGGAATAATGCTAATTAAAAAGTTAGCAACACAATCACAGTATATAATCACAGATGAAATAAAGTAAAGGCAGAGTTCAGAAAGCAAACGCAAAGACAGCGATGTATACTGGTATCCCTCTGTTGAGGACTAATCCAGTCGGTAGAACTCTTGCTACCAGTTTGAATCCACTATAGGAAAAACCGCAAGTTTTCTTACGAAGTCCTTGCAACTTCTACAACGCGAGCTTTGATACGAAGAACTCGTCCAACTTCAAATGTGAAGAGGTATTCTTCAATCAAGCCTTCTGATTACAATCTCTCAGAAACTTCTAGACCGTACCGCACTGGCAAATCGACTAGAGGATTGTAACTGGCTTGGGATCTGAAAATAAAAGCTCTAGAAAACTCTTTGGAAGACAGAAATCTTTTTATATAAAGAGAAGATTGAAAGTGAATGAGTGATTTGAAATGATCGAAATACTTCTCTATTTATAGGATTTCCAAAGGGAGAACTCTGTCAGAATTCGGGCAGAACTCTATGAGCAAATCTCGGTCAAATCCGCAACTGCAGGAGGACCAAGTTCCAGAGAATTCAAAATCAAAACGGCCACCAACCGAACTCTGGCCGAACTCTGGCCGAGTTCTGTCAGGGTTAGGTTAGGGTTTTAAAAATAGGTTTTGGTGATTTTTGAAAACCTTTTTGAAAACCTTTTTGTAAACAATTTGATAGGTCATTTTTAAAAACATTTTGAACTATTTTGGGAATAGCCTATTTGCCAGTACGACTCGGTGTACAATGTATTCCTAGACTCAAAATAAATAGAAAATTACATTGCATAGGAAATACAGACTCAAGTAGGCAAACAGATCTTCAGTCTTGAACGAAGTGAATATCCAATCTTGCTTATGTCCAAGAAGCTGAGAATGTCCCAACAAGCTTTGTATATCCAGACAGAGTTTTGATCAATTATTAAAATCAGGTTGACCATATGACCAATGGGCCAACAATCTCTCCCATTTTGATAATTGACAAACTATGAATGATATAACAATAAGCTAGTTCGAAAAAATATCAAAAGATGAAAACTTGTTCATAACCTGTATTCAACTCAAAAAAAATGTTGTTAGATTTTAATTTTCTCCCCCTTTGTCACTTAGCAAAATAGTTGTACAAGAGAAGGCTCCCCCGCATTAAATGCAGAAGGCTCCCCCGCAAACAATGCATAAGCAACAAATAGTGAGAAAACAAAATAACAGAAATATAAAAATTAGAGATATAGTATCACAGGCATGTATTGCTTCAAAAATATAAATCTCAGGCATGCTATTTCACAGGCAGTTTAAAATAGAGAAGCAGTATAAAGAGATAGTGCTAAACAAAAATGCTGAAATAAACTGAGATGTCATAAAAGAAACATGTGCATGAAGATAAAAGAAATACTGATAGCAAACTACAAAGTACTAATCAAAAAGTAAATGATAAAAACTTAGAATGTCGGAGCATTTCCAAGTATACAGTAGAATATCACTAGTAATCAGATCAGATCTCATCATCACTATCCTCATCAATATCATCAGCAGCACGGCCAGCATGACCGGAAGTACCAGCACCAGAAGTACCAGCGCCAGTAGGATGAGTAGGGGCGCCAGCATAGAACTCGCCAACATAATCTCGAGGAGCATGATACCAATCATAGGCGTTACCGGGCTGGAAGTAGGCATGAACAGCCTCATCCTCACAGCGGTAACCCGAAAAAGTTGGATCTCGAGGGATGGAAGCGACTGAATGACCAGTCTGAGCAAACCGTAGATCAGCCAAGGAGTTTGCCATCGCCTGGTAACGGGTGACATCGCGAAACTCACGCTCGCGAGCCATGTCCGTCATCGAGACGTGCAAAGCAGATAGGTGCTGATGTATGCCCTCAAAAGTCATGGCATACGGCTGTGTGGAGATGGTGCAGTAGGAGGAGCAGGAGGTGGAGCTGAAGCAGTCCGGCTGCGACGAGAAAGCTGGAGTAACTTGGGCTCAGAGTCCTGAGTACAAGTCGATAGATCGATGTCGAAGCGCTGAAAGATACGAGGGAGAATCATCGCGTAAGAGAGATTTCGATCTCTTGCACGACAACGTCCCATCATCTGAATAATAGTCTTGGGGACGGAAAAAGGAATCCCCTTGATGAGATGATACATAGCGGACAGCTCAAGCGAAGTCACATCATCCTTGGAGGTGGATTTTGGAAGTAGAGTAGAGTAGATGATGCGATGCAATTCGTAGTTAAACAAGTTAAGGTTGTTAGCCTTAAACTTTCCAGAACATACTCTGTCAGGTGCACAAAGTTCCGTTTTGAAACTCGTGAGTGTAGTGCCTTCGGGAAACTCGAATTTCGTGATATCAACTAGCGGTTCACCTTCATTGGGAATCCCAAGAATCTCCGCTAGGAGGACATCATTGAACTCAATATCTATGCCTCCAACACGTGTGCTCACGTCAAAAGTGTTAACTACGAGATTGCAATAGAACAATCTAATGGCATTAGTAGCAATTGGGAAGCACAGTTTAACAATCAAATGTAACCCTAATGTCTCAAATAAGTGACGATGATCAGGAAATATCGTCCATTTAACCGGAGCGCCGCTGCATATGGATCGGGTGAAAAAGTCACCGTACCATAATAAAGCTTGATCGAGGGTTTGAAAGAAAAACCCATCGAAAGCACCGTCGCTTTTTGGACTGGCGAAAACAAAGAATCCGTGTGAGGATTCGAAGAGGACCCTTCCTCACTAGGAGTAGTCTTCTTCCTCTTAGACGGATTAAATCTAGGTGCCATTAAAATAAATTAGCACAAACTTGAAAGTGGAGAAAGAGAGAGTTATACCTCACAGAAATTAGATATGTTGTAGAGAAGGATGATCTCCGCACGATTCCAAAGTTTGGAAGGATTTCACCAAGTAGATAGGGAGCAAAGAGTTGGTGAATACCTAGGGTTTGGAGAGTTTTCGGGCGGCTGTAGCTGCTGTTTAGAAGTATGGAAGCAATGGAAGAGAAGAAGCTCTCGGGTTGTGTATATATACACAGATACCCTCAACCGAACTCGGGCCGAATTCGGTCAGAGTTCTGGCCGAATTCGCCTAGGGTTCTTTTCAGGTTGATTTTTGCTACTTCTTTTTCATTGACTCGTTTCAAATATTTAATTCAAAGATTAGTTATTTTAGCTTTCAAATAACATAATTAATAGTATTTTATGAGTTAAATATCGTTACACAGCAGCTGTCTCAGATTAGCTGTAGGAGTACTGTCCCAGCTGGCGGAGGTTCACCGGGGAACTCTTAAATACCGCTTCGCTTCAACCGTAGTTGTGGTGACAGACAAACTCTTTATTAGCTTGTCTCTAATACAGTTTTTGCATAATGATATACAATCATAAAATAACATCAATTAATATTATTGACGTCCAAAATTCCTAATTCTCGACGTAAATAATTGAAGCGATCTTCCGCTAGAGGTTTAGTGAAGATGTCAGCTAATTGATTATCAGTATCTATGTATACAAGGTTTATATCTCCATTTTGATGATGATCTCTAAGAAAATGATGCCGAACCTCGATATGTTTAGTACGAGAGTGACATACAGGATTCTTAGTCAAATTAATGGTGCTAGTGTTATCACAGAAAATGGGAATATGTGTGTAAAATAAATCAAAGTCTTCTAAGGTTTGTTTCATCCACAAAATCTGAGCACAACAACGTCCTGCGGCGATGTACTCAGCCTCTGTTGTTGATAAGGCTACAGAATTTTGCTTTTTACTAAACCAAGAGACTAGAGCCTTGCCTAAGAAATGACATGTACCGCTAGTACTTTTTCTATCAACCTTGCATCCAGCAAAATCTGCATCCGAATAACCAATAAGGTCAAAGGATTTAGATTTGGGATACCACAAGCCGACAGAAGAAGTGCCTTTAAGGTATCGGAAGATACGCTTAACTGCGGACAGATGTGATTCCTTTGGGTTAGCTTGAAAACGTGCACACAAGCAAACACTAAACATTATATCTGGACGACTAGCAGTTAAGTAAAGTAAACTACCAATCATACCTCGATACTTACGTGTATCGACTGGCTTGCCTTGTTCGTCAGAATCAAGCTTTGTTGAAGTTGCCATCGGAGTACCAATAGGTTTGACATTGTCCAGATCAAACTTCTTTAGCAAATCTTTTGTGTACTTGGCTTGATTAATGAACGTCTCATTGTCGGTTTGTTTGATTTGCAATCCGAGAAAGAATTTCAGCTCTCCCATCATGCTCATCTCAAACTCATTCTGCATACACTTAGAGAATTCTTGACAAAAAGATTCATCAGTGGATCCAAATATGATATCATCAACATAGATCTGAATTAAAAGCAGCTTGCCATTAAAAGATTTAATAAAAAGTGTAGTGTCAACCTTTCCTTTTGTAAAACCGTTGTCAAGTAGAAAAGAGCTTAGACGATCATACCAAGCACGAGGGGCTTGTTTCAAACCGTATAAGGCTTTCTTCAACTTGAAAACATGGTCAGGATTTTTGAAATCCGTGAAACCCGGAGGTTGTGCTACAAAAACTTCTTCTTTTATAAATCCATTTAGAAAAGCACTTTTTACATCCATTTGAAAAAGTTTGAAATCATGAAAACATGCAAATGCACATAACATACGAATGGATTCTAATCTCGCAACTGGGGCATAAGTCTCATCGTAGTCATACCCTCTTCTTGATTGTATCCTTGAGCTACGAGTCGAGCCTTGTTACGAGTTACTAAACCATCCTCATTCAGTTTGTTTCGGAATACCCAACGGGTGCCAATGACCGGATGATCAATAGGCTTGGGAACAAGTTCCCAAACTTGATTCCGTTCGAATTGGTTCAATTTCTCTTGCATGGCATCTATCCAGAAACTATCACTACATGCTTCATCAATAGATTTAGGTTCTAGCTGTGAAATAAATGCAACACTAGAAATAATATCTCTACTGGATGATCGAGTGCTTACTCCTTTGGTAATGTCACCAATTACCAAATCTTGTGGATGATCAGCTGTGAATTTTAACCTTTTCGGTAGACTCTGTAGGTAGCTAGTTCCTGGATCTCCTCTAGGGGGTTCAGCTAGTGTAGAGCTTGGTTCAGGTTCAGCTGATGTTGAGCTTGATGTAGGCAGTTTCATCATTGTCATCGAGAGTCATTTGGTTCATTTCATCAAAAGTGACGTTGATTGATTCTTCGATGATCATGGTACGTTTGTTGAAGATTCTGTATCCTTTGCTCTTGGCCGCATAACCTAAAAATATACCTTCATCGGCCTTTTCGTCAAACTTTCCCAAATTGTCTTTAGTATTGAGAATAAAGCACTTACAGCCAAATATCTTAAAATATGAAACTGAAGGAATTCTATCAAACCATAACTCAAATGGAGTCTTCTTCGATTTGGGTCGAATTAGAACTCTATTAAGCACAAAGCAAGCTGTATTGACAGCTTCAGCCCAGAAGTATTTAGGTAGGCTAAAATAATTTAACATTACTCTGGCCATTTCGGTTAGAGTTCTGTTCTTACGTTCCACAACTCCATTTTGTTGTGGAGTTCTAGGGCAGGAGAACTCGTGTATAAAACCGTGTGTGTCACAAAATTGCTCAAAATCAGCATTCTCAAATTCGCCTCCATGATCGCTTCTAATACGAGTGATCATGTAACCTTTTTCATTTTGTACTTTCTTGCAAAAGGCGACAAATTCGGATAATGCGTCATTCTTGCGTGTCAAGAAATATACCCACGTGTATCTAGAGAAATCATCTACAATTACAAAAGCATATAATTTACCTCCGTGGCTAGCAACTCTGCTAGGACCGAATAAATCCATGTATAGCAATTGTAGAGGTCTAGTAGTACATACTGCGTTTACAGATTTGAATGTGGATCTGGTAGCCTTGTTCTTTTCGCATTGGCTGCATACCGAATCCTTCTTGAATGTTATGTCTGGTAAACCGCGTACTATCTTCTTTGTGGATAATCTTAAAATTGTATCCATATTTGCATGACCGAGTCTCATGTGCCATAGGTGACTCTCATCACTTTTGGCCAATAAGCATCTACCTGAAATGTTAGCTTCTTCCAACAGATAGAAAACATATATTGTCTTCCCTGATACCTTCAAAGATAGTGCTACCAGTTGAACTATCAACTATAGTACATTTGTCTTTGCCAAAATTGATACCATAACCATGATCAGCTAGATGACTTATGCTGAGCAGATTATGTTTCAACTCGGTAACCAGACAGACATCTTTAATCACTGGATAGGGAGACTTACCAACATCACCGATACCAACAATATACCCTTTCAAATTATTACCGAAGGAAACATAACCTTCCTTCTTCTTCTTCGACAGTGTTGCAAATAGGGTAGCATCACCGGTCATATGCCGTGAGCAACCGCTGTCGAGGATCCATTTGCTTCTAGCATGTGAAGGGTGTTCCACCTACAAAACAGTTTGCAGATGAAACCTTTGGTACCCATTTCTTGTAGGGTCCTGAATTGTTAGCTTTAGGTATCCAAGCATAAACATTTAAATCTACAAGCTTTCTCATTCTACATGCAGATGATATATGACCAATGAGGCCACAATAATGACATTGTGCATGTCGAGTGTTGAAAGCTGTGTGGTGTGCATGGTTGGTAGGTTTGGTTTTCTAGTATAGAAGAATGCATACCTATGATCATGTTTGGGCTTAACTTTTTGGGGTAAAGGTTTTATATGGTTTGGTCTGACAGTGTTTGGCTTGGGAATGTTCCGAATTTTCGGTAAGTGACACGTGTTAGGATAGGAAGCAGCAGGCTCAGGCTGTTTTCCTAACCTAATTTCCAACTTTTGGAAGTGTCATATAACTTAGTATAATTAGAAGTGAGTGATTCCATTCTGATTTGTGCAGATTGAAGACTTTTCTTTTCTTTAGAAAGATCTTCTCTCAATTGGTCTATAATCTTGTCTTTCTCTTCGAATGACTGTTTAGTCTCGTGTAATAAGAGCTTTATAGAGGAAAGCTCACCAGACTCACTAACATTAGCTCTAACCTCAGCTAGTAGGTCGGTAAGTCTTCCTATTTCTCCTTTGTACTCTTTGAGTACCTTCTTAGCGGTCTGATATTTACTACGCAGTTTCCTGTAGTCAAGCATCAGGTCACTGAAGGCATCTCCTAGTTGCTCAAAGGTAAAGTCATCATATGTTTCTACAGGTTCAGTAGGTACCTGATCGATTGCCATGAAGCAGATGTTTGCAGCGTCCTCTGAATGTTCATCTTCTGAGTCGCTAGCTTCACTCTCATGCCATATGCTGGTGTTGGCATATTTCCGAGACGTTGATCTCTTCAGGTTGCCTTTTTCATACCTGTTGTTCTTCTTGCTCGATGATGAGTTGATGGGACAGTCTTTCTTCATATGTCCCTTCTTCTTGCAGCCATAGCAGACAGCATCTTCTTGGTACCAGTTGTTGCTGTTGTTCTCTTTGACTCTCTTCTCATGTCTCATGAATCTTTTGAATTTCTTGCTATGAGAGCTTGATCTTCAGCGTCAGATCCACTGCTGTCTGAGTCATCTTCAGCAGCTTTTCTGTGCTGAGCCTTGAGGGCGATAGTCTTCTCCTTGGTGCAGGCTCTTCAAAATCTTGTAGATCCAGTTCATGAGTGAGTAGCTTACCCATGAGTACTTTAAGTGACATTGTGGTGAGGTCGTTTCCTTCAATGATAGCTGTAGCCTTCGGAATCCAGTTCTTGGTGAGAGCTCGCAGGAGTTTGCGAATCTTTTCGTGGTTACTGTATTCTTTGCCTAAGGAGGACAAAGGGTTTACAATATCCAAGAACCTCTCGAACATTTGTGTGACTGTTTCATTTGGCTTCATTTTGAACGCCTCGTACTCTTGAGTAAGTCTGCTGACTTTTGACTCCTTGACTTGAGTCGTGCCTTCATGTGTAACTTCGAGAAGCTTCCATACACCATTTGCCGTTGTGCATGTAGATACCCTGTTAAATTCTGTTCTGTCTAAGGCACAAAAAAGAGCATTAATGGCACGTGCGTCAAGACTGGCCTTTTTCTTTCTTCCTCTGTATAACTGTTTTGGGGTTTTTCAACTAAAACACCCTCGACATTTATACGAGGTGGCTTCTGATAGCCATCAAGAACAATAGCCCATAAGTCAAAATCAAGAGACTTTAAGAAGAAACTCATCCGTGTTTTCCAATAAGTGTAGTTAGTACCATCAAACAGAGGAGGTCTGTTTGTGGCCTGACCTTCACTTGTGAATTTCATAGTAGCCATGTGATGTGATGTGATCTAATAAATGAATAAATAGTAGCACTTTTACCTTGCTTTACCTGTAACACCCGCTCTGATACCAATTGTAGGAACGATATAGTAAAGCGTAATACTCTAGAGGGGGGTGAATAGAGTTGGCAGCGAATAATGCTAATTAAAAAGTTAGCAACACAATCACAGTATATAATCACAGATGAAATAAAGTAAAGGCAGAGTTCAGAAAGCAAACGCAAAGATAGCGATGTATACTGGTATCCCTCTGTTGAGGACTAATCCAGTCGGTAGAACTCTTGCTACCAGTTTGAATCCACTATAGGAAAAACCGCAAGTTTTCTTACGAAGTCCTTGCAACTTCTACAACGCGAGCTTTGATACGAAGAACTCGTCCAACTTCAAATGTGAAGAGGTATTCTTCAATCAAGCCTTCTGATTACAATCTCTCAGAAACTTCTAACCGTACCGCACTGGCAAATCGACTAGAGGATTGTAACTGGCTTGGGATCTGAAATAAAAGCTCTAGAAAACTCTTTGGAAGACAGAAAGCTTTTTATATAGAGAGAAGATTGAAAGTGAATGAGTGATTTGAAATAATCGAAATACTTCTCTATTTATAGGATTTCCAAAGGGAGAACTCTGTCAGAATTCGGGCAGAACTCTATGAGCAAATCTCGGTCAAATCCGCAACTGCAGGAGGACCAAGTTCCAGAGAATTCAAAATCAAAACGGCCACCAACCGAACTCTGGCCGAACTCTGGCCGAGTTCTGTCAGGGTTAGGTTAGGGTTTTAAAAATAGGTTTTGATTTTTGAAAACCTTTTTGTAAACAATTTGATAGGTCATTTTAAAAACATTTTGAACTATTTTGGGAATAGCCTATTTGCCAGTACGACTCGGTGTACAATGTATTCCTAGACTCAAAAAATAGAAAATTACATTGCATAGTAAATACAGACTCAAGTAGGCAAACAGATCTTCAGTCTTGAACGAAGTGAATATCCAATCTTGCTTATGTCCAAGAAGCTGAGAATGTCCCAACAAGCTTTGTATATCCAGACAGAGTTTTGATCAATTATTAAAATCAGGTTGACCATATGACCAATGGGCCAACACTAACAGTACATAGGAATGCCAGAAAGAGCGGCAGTCCTGAATTGGGAGTCTTGTTTGATGTTTGCTATGTATTAATCGATTGATATTAAATATTCGTAGTCACGATCCGACTCCGAAGACGAAGGACGTTGACGTCGAGGGTGAAAGAAAACGTCCTACCCCATCGAAGTGGAAGGCACGTGAAGCTGAGCGGGTTCGCAAAAAACCAATAACGATAAGTGAACCGGCGACACCCTCTCAGACTGCACCACGTCGAACCAAACACGTTGCAAGTAAATCGAAGCAACAGAAGACTCGTCCTGATTCTTCCTCCTCGATGATGATTTACCTATTGTTCATAGGGGGGACGATGGTTCCGGACCTTCTCACGCGAAGGCCGCTTCTAATAGAGCTGATCCGGAAGTGAGGCCAATCGGTTGCTCACTATTGACGTCCCTGCCTAACCACATATCTTACCAAATTTGGAAGGATCTGGCAAGTTCATTACCTTAGATGTAAATTGACTTTTGAAAATAGTAGTTACATTTTATATTTATATTTTCTTTATATTGTTTTATTTTCATAAAGCTCGCGTATCTTGCGGGTCATTAATCACGCTAAGATGTGCAGTACATGGAATTTTGACAATTTGAAAGAAGGTGTGAAGGCCAAAATCATCCCCATTGGGTTGCAGCATATTGCGAAACACTCGTATAAGATCTTGGATCACGCACTGATCTCCGCGTTTGTGGAGCGGTGGCATCCCGAAACAAACAGTTTCTATTTTTCTTCCGGGGAGTTGACGATCACCCTCGACAACGTCCACCACATTTTGGGACTTAGAGTTGATGGTGGTCCAATGCTGATGAATTATGATACGGGCGACTTTGAGATGTATGACGAGATGGTGGAATTGGTCACCAATGCACTCAGTATTGAAACAGAGAATTTTGTTAGTCTCCCCGAGTTTAAGAAGTTGTACGGAGTTCCTTTGAGTTTTCTTAGGAATGCACACATTGATGATGATGACGATGAAGACGATGAAGATGATAATGAGGACGACGCCAACGACGATGTAGTGGCCGGGGCATACATGTATTTCATCTTGGGAGCCGTCTGCATTCCGAACAAGTCCGGAACCTCGATTCACGCCAAATATGTTAACAATTTTATGAACTTAGGTACTGTGGATCAAATATCATTTGGAAGCGGTATACTAGCTTATCTCTACCGCGAACTTGGCGCTGCATCTAGAGTCGGATCGAAGACTATAGCTGGTTGTCAAACTCTGCTCCATGTGAGTCAAGTAAATCGTACTTTGTTTCTAGTTTAAAAAAATTAGGTCGATTAATATGTGTGTCATCTACATTTCATGTACAGGTATGGATATACGAACATTTCCTGACGCTAAAGAGGGCTACTCTTAACAAAGACTATGATGAGCAGCTACCTAGGATGTGCAAGTAGAATCCAGTTAAGATAGATAGCAGACACCCGCATACTTTAGCTTCCCTGCGTATCGCACTTGAAGATATGAACGAAAAGGAGGTGAGACAATGCTAACTTAAATTTTCATTTACTTAGGATTTCATTATAGTGTAAAATAGTAACTTCTTTGGTCTTGATTACATATACTATGATGTAGATTATTTGGCATCCATATATGCCAGACAGAGTGCTTCGTCAGTTTGGCTACGCGCAAACTATACCGGACACTTTGAATTTGAGGACTTCTTCAAAAGGGAACAAAGCATCAACCTATGTCCCACCGGACTACCGTTGGGGCTCTTACTTCTTCATTGAGTGGCAACGTCATGTAGTTGGTGAAACTTTACGACGTCCGGTGGAGCAGATGTGGGATTGTACTGATGATATATGAATTATTATGTAGAGGCCGGACATGGTATGATGTTGAATCCAGATACGCGAGGGAATGAAGTGCCGGTAGCTGTTCCTCTACCAAACAGGGCAGGCCTGCTTGACGCACTGCAAAAGATGGCAAGTAGTATTTTTTTCGAATTAATGTTTACCAGTATAGTAACCTGGCTAATTTGGACCCTTAATTTTTCCTTCAGGCTTCGAAAGTAAGAAACTTGGGGAAAAGTCTCGTGCTGTGCAAGGGAGAGAACTACGTCGACGTTGCTAACCAGATGCAGAACATCGCATCGGACTATCCGTTTCTCGAAAACGAGCGACGGACTAAGATGCGCCATGAGAAAAAATGACTTGCTTGTACTTGTTTGAATAATTTGTGTGCCGCTTTTGTTGAACTGTGTTTCGAATACTTGTTGACGTCTTGGTTGTAATATGTTTTGAAGACCTAATGTCGAACTCCGGTATCATTTTGTTGTATTATGCTTTCTTTGTAATAGGTTTTGAATACTTCATGTCGAACTCCTGTATCATTTTATTGTAATATGCTTTTGTTCTAAGTAGGACTGCCAAAAAATCTGGTAGTCCATCGTGAATGAAGGACTGCCAGGGAACTGGGCAGTCCAAGTTAGAACTTGTTTTGAACAAGGACTGCCCAGAAAACTGGACAGTCCTTGTTCACAGCAAGTTCTAAATTGGACTGCCCAGTTCCCTGGCAGTCGTTTATTCACGATGGACTGTCAGGGAACTGGGCAGTCCAAGATAGAACTTGCTGTGAAGAAGGACTGCCCATGAAACTGGGCAGTCCTTGTTCACAGCAAGTTCTAAATTGGACTGCCCAGTTCCCTGGCAGTCGTTCATTCACGATGGACTGCCAGGGAACTGGGCAGTCCAATTTAGAACTTGCTGTGAACAAGGACTGCCCAGGAAACTGGGCAGTCCTTCTTCACAGCAAGTTCTATTTTGGACTGCCCAGTTCCCTGACAGTCTTTCATTCACGATGGACTGCCAGTGTTCTGGGCAGTCCTGATAAATGTGATACTCAACTGTAAATGTGATACTCAAATGTCATACCAAAATAAACTTCCTTCTTCTTCTTTACAAAATGATGTAAAATAGTGTATCTGAGTAGGACCAAAGATATAAACATCGGCGTAGGACCAAATATTTACATTTCTTTTGACAACCACATTCTTCGGTATAGACATAAATGTTTATCCTTGTTTCTAGTTACAAATGTGACAAAACTATCGGTGTAGGACGGAAGAAATGTTTATCCTTCTTTCAAGTTACAAAATGTGATAAAACTATCGGTGATGCTCCCTACTATCAGTCAATCAATACATCGTAGTGGTCTTTCGGCATTGGTTTAGGTTGCACGTAGTTTGTTTTCTCCTTGTAGGCATTGATCGCATCGGTGTACAGCGTCGTCCAAGCGATCGATTCTTCCGGAGCATGTTTATACCGGACTGGATCGGGGGGGGATAAGACTGTGCCCGATAAACCGTGGGATGACGAAGTGATTATAATAAAGTCCAATGGCATGTAGAGTGGACATAGTGTAGTCTGCCGGAGGAGCGGTCATTGGAAAGAAAGTGTTGTTACTTCTCTTCGACAGAACGATAATTGGGATCTTGTACCTGTAAACGAATACAAATGGAGTATAAGTATTTATCAAACTTTTCACGTTAGTAAGAATGTGTAGGTATATTATACCTGTTAGCGAATAGATATGCAGCAGAAGGAATATCCATGTAATGTTCCTCTCCAGTAATCTGATCGGCGCACGTAATGCTTGTCAATAATTCTCCAACTTTATCTGGGCTTAGTAATTTGCTGTAGAAGGGAAGATGAGACTCCAACTCCTCGTACAGCTCTGCTCTAACCTGCCTCCAGCCGTCTTTAACGGAGTAGCCTAGATGTCTTGCAAGGGCGTGGTACCCACAATGTCCATCTTTAGGCACATCTTCAATAGACCAAATGTACTCCCCTATTGCAGGATTAAATATGTGAATGTACATGTCGAATGTGACACCAACGCTTGTTTTCTGTTTCTTTCGTTGAATAGGAAGCTTCTCATTCCTCTTTGGACAAACGAACCTTTCCATACTTTTTTCAATATGCTCAAATAATGATAGTTCTCTTCTAGTAGACTCGAGCTTCTTCTTCTGTGTTCTTGTAAGTCTTCTTGGTGGTCTACCCTTCGGAGCAACGACAACAGATGGCTCCTGCACATGACTGCTTGCCGGGTGGGCAAGTTTTTGAAATTTACGTTCAATAGACTTCCTCTCAGGTTCTAGGGCAGCACACCATCTTGCATGAAGAAGTTTAACTTCTGGCAAGGAAAAGAAATCATCGTGACTCTCCACCATAGGCATAACTGACAATAGTCTCCAACGTTGATCAACGACCACTACTGGAATAGGTCTGCCTTGACGTCGATATTCGTTGATCTCATGAGCACAAGGAAGGCCAAGAGAATGTCGATGTGTACAACCACATTCTTCGGTATCAACACCAACTGAATTTGCCTGAGCAATCTCTTCAAATATAAACCCCAAAGCATAGTGAGACAATATATGGATTAAATCAGACAAAAGCTTCTCTTTCCTATGTTCGTGCTTTACAATATTCAGGCTCATCTGAAATGAAGCCTTGATCTCGTTCACCGTCGAGTTGGTCATTAGATTAAGCGACTGCCAAACTGACACAAAACTGCCGACCGATGAACGTATATTTCTTCAGTTTTGAGTGTGAACCTTCGGCACGGTTTGTAGTGGTCGTGCCGTAATGCTTCACCTTATTCGTCCATGCTAAGACGAAATCTTCTTTAAATGGATCAACCCATGTGTCTTTGATATAAGATATACATGGCTTGTTGCTACTTTCCCACTTTTCTTTGAACTCCAACCACGCTTTGTCAAAAATGTTGTGAGCCCTTGACCCGAAATCCCCATTTAAATATTTTTATTTATTATTGTTTGCAGAATACTTATTTAAATGCATAGAAATATTCTAAATAGCCAATATGCATATAAGTAAAATAAATGTATTAGTTACTTCTTGTAAATAATAAAGGTAGAAGGGGCTTCCTCAAACATTCCAAAACAGGGGGGGTTCTTGTAAATATATCCACTGTGAGGGACTAGGATGTAAAAAGTTCAGTTTTAAATTTAAATTCTAAACGGCTATGGATAGAGCCGAGCCCAATTCAAATCAGAAGATTGATTTCGTCTCAATCTTGGAGGAAATCCTCTCAATCCCTGCGAAGGATTCGATTCCACCCAGAATTCGATTATATATAAGGGGCGAGGCAGTCGACCTTACCATCCCCCAAAACCCTAAAAACCGACTTCTTCCTGCCGCAAGAACGTCTAAAGAGAAGCCTGAGGAATCATCCCAAACCTGACTTTCGAAGTTTCAGGTACTCCCCTGTCCCTATATGACATTCTTCTATGGTATATCATATGTTTGATTTAATGGTTAGGAGAATTTCCATTGGGTTGTACGCTAAACAAACAGAGATAGGGAACAGTGTAGGCATTAGCAGTAAATAGGCAGTAGACATCTACCTGTCCAGGTACATTGGGTATATACCATTGAAGAGCAGACCCATTGTCATGATGAGTGCCCTTCTTGAGACATCTGACAATGAAAATCCTAGCAAAAAACTAATAGGAACCTGGGTGCATAACAGTCCCATACGAGTGCTTCCTAGTGATCACTAAGAGCAACAAGTAATCTGGGATGACCCTGGCATTCTAGTACCCTTTGGTACCATATGAGTACCAACATGTAAACTTCCCTTGAATGACCACTGATATGAAATCACTTAACACCAAGTGAATTGGGATGACCCTGGATCCAGGCTGGGATGGGTGTCAGAACGGTCCTTCCCAAATCTTATAAGTGTGAACACTCCTAGTTTAGTTAGGAACCCCACCTAGGCTTAAATTCCTGATATCCTGTGGGTACTCGAGGGTATCTAGTTACCAGAACAGGTAGGGTACCAAGTATGTGTACAGCACAATTAATATAGGAGTAATGCACTGTAGGCTATACCATGAGACCAACTTGTAGGGGTGTTGATGCTTTGCCATGACATTTTAAGATTTTGCATTCCTAAATGCCAGGATTCAGGGGTTTTGATACCTTTATCCTGCTGCCAGGCACTTGT
Organism: Iris pallida; assembly: GCA_029216955.1. NCBI lineage: Eukaryota > Viridiplantae > Streptophyta > Magnoliopsida > Asparagales > Iridaceae > Iris > Iris pallida. The sequence continues at coordinate 43,774 of JANAVB010017910.1, forward strand.
CCCATAATTATTGTGGATGGCTAGATGAATCCTTCTCATCCGTTCATCTCTGTTAAGGTTGTCTCTCGTGTAACTACCATTTCTTTCGTATTGCCTCGATCAATGTTCTCCCTACTCTACCCACGTTGTTGCAGGTTCATAATTAAGATTTTGTCAATAGTCACACACCAGATTGGTAACCTCTCAAGTCAGGTGGCTCTTTCCTTTTTCTGCAGTTCTTTTATACTGGCTGAGACAACTCAGTATTCTAGCCCTCCAAATGCTGGGTCAGATGTCCCCTTCATCAGAAATTGATATTGATAAATATCAGCCTGAACCTGGGCTATTTCTTGACTTATTTGCTTTATTCCATGCAACTTTTGCCTATTTGGCATCTATGTTAAGCCTTGGGGTGTCCTCTGTTCAGTTCACACAGAGTATTCGTATCAGTGAGTAGCATTTATGTTGAGTTTTGATTCATGGGATAGGTTGGTTCGATTCCCATATAAACAGACCCTGGATCTCTCGTATCAGACCATTAAGCCTTCTCCCTCTGCATCAGAAGCCTTGTCCTATGAAGGTAAGGGAATTGACCACATAAACCACTTCATTAGCAAGGAGGATGACCTAGGGGTATCATAGAGAACTACTGAACATAAGGACTCTGTTAGGAAGGTCAGGTAAAGGATGTAACCATGAGTTGCATCCATCACAACCAGGGACATGAGTTGCAAGAGTAAACTCAGACTAAGACTTGGATAATGGGTGCCAGGGAGAGTATCATAGGCCACCTATAATAAGATGTTACACTTTGATACACATTAGCTTGTATAACAATATTTGTGATAGGAATTAGATAGTGGATTACCATTTAACTTGGGATTAGGGTACAAAAGGAAAGACAGGTTTTGTTGGACTATTCTACAGAATGAGTTCCTACATTCTGAATCTGGAATCTAGAAACTTGGATGAACTTTACTATTGATGCTCTAATGGTCGGAATCGTATTTACTGCAACCAGACCCTTCCTGATACAGTCAAGTATCAGAAGTAAATGGTAGGGAGGGTCGTGTGTACATGTCAGTAGACTGATGGGAAGTATTGTTGTACGCACGTTCATAGAGAAACATATGATATATGGGTTGATTTGTTTAAAGTTTACTTATCCAGTAATCGTGTGTGTGTTCAGATTTGCAAATAATCTCCTTAGTAGATCACAATCATTGTGATATGAATGGTGTTTTGACGAGTTATTAATGATGTTGCCTTCATGTTTTGAAAGCTGTCTCGAGATGTCAGATTGGTGATCAAGGCCAGTCTGTGAGGCTGCGAGTTGTTCACACACTCCTCCTATATTTTGTACTGGGTCTCATAGGTGTATGAGTTCCTGAGTATTGGGTGTATCCTGACATCCAAAGACCTTTGTTAGCATACACCAGATTAAATGAGTTATGTGTCCCAAATGTAGATACAGGAAATTAGAAGGAGTATCAGAAATTAGGAAGAATGTAAGGGAGAGACCTTGTAGGCAATTTGGGTAACAACAGGGTCAACTTCACTGTAAGAAAGGTTGGAATATAGACAATAATAGTAGGAGCATCAAGGCAGAGGACATCGAAGTGAATGTGGGTACATGGAGTATGCACAGGTAGGGATACCATTGGGTTTCAGTTCTGAAATGAGAGATATGACAGGTGTATCAGTCCTAAATCAACTAGTATCAGTCTCGTTTTCTTTTAAGGTTCAAATCCTCTCACTCTCATTAATTGAACAGTCCAGATTTGGGGCAACCTGGTGCAACCATAGGCAGGTTTAGACAAGGCCTGTACAACCTGGTAGGGAACTATCCCATTAGTAAGTAGCAGCAGTTAGAAAATGCTATATATATATATAACTGTATCCCCATAAGTACAAATTTGAGGAAGGTCAGGACCTATAGGTATCAGAGGCAGACAAGAGAGGTACAATTCATTGTCTGGGGACAGTAGCAGAGCAATGGCAGTGGGATACCACTGTGATTATACACATGCTAACAGGAAAACAGATTATCAGTAGTAAAGACCAGGCTGATATGGAGACAGGGAAAGAAATCTAAGCTTAAGAAATAGCCTACAGATTTTAATAGTGTAGCCCAACCTAGCATCTCATTTATACACAGATTGGTGTATTGTGAGTATCAAATTGGGATAGCTACGGGAATGTCATATGTTCAAACTAGATGGAGAGGGTGTTCTAGTGTCAAAAGTAATACAGGTATATGTGATACATAGAGGTAGTGGGTATGTATCCTAGGACAAACAATCTATGAGTATATGAATATTTGGAGACAAGTGGGGCATATCCAAAGGGCTACTAATGAATAAATCTAGCACAACCTATATAGTATAAACACAAATCAGGCTAGAATTGACTTAGAGACCTAGGGACCTAGTAGGTAAGTGATTTTGACTTCCAAAATCGTTATTAATCTTATAAATTCATAAAACAGGTTCATTGGACTTCTGACTCAACACATTGGCCGTGCCAACAGCGCAGGACCACAGGCAAGTATACCTTGCCAACTCGTACAATACAATTTATATGCATGTTCACCTTCTCGCTGCTATTCTTTCTTACTTTCGTGATTGCTCTATTCCATGTCTTGTACACTCATCCTATCATGGTTTTATTTCACATGTTTCTAGTTTCTTGCTCCTTTTGCTGTTATGCTATTTTCTACATATTACACTGTGTTTTTATACGTATTGCTTGATAGAGTCGTCTAGTCCTACACCATGATTCTCTCGACTTGACTTGACTTGACTTGACATGACTTGAGTAGGATTTGACTTTGACATTCTATGGATTGTGAGTACTTACCTTGACTACGGTCTATAGGATTTTATACTAGGATTGGCTACCGTCTTGGTTGTGTGTACTTGCCTTGACAGCGATTGAGATGCTATAGATTGTGAGTACTTGCCTTGACTGCAGTTTATAGACAGCCACTTCTAGTATGGCATGCCAGTGTCTTAGGAACCTTGCGTTTAGATCTCGTGTCTTGGTTCATTTTGTCTCGCGGATATCCTTCATTATTTCTTGCTTCTTTTTACTGTTACATGTTGGCTTGTATATTATGTATCTTGCTAGTCCTCTGAGGACCTGATGATCTCTTCAGGTTTAGCCGAGTATTGAGCCAGGTGCACACGAGCAGTTGGAGCTAGCATTGGACCACGGTGCCACTACAGCTGAGGGTATTTTGACAGTTTAGTCTCAGTTAATTCATTTCCTTGTTTCTATGATATTATCGTTGTAGTGGATTTGTGTCCACCGGACGTAAATGGAAATTCTTGATAAACTGGATACTCTATTTATATATTCATTCAATATTCAGTTTCATTTGTGTTAGTAGATTGTATCATATATTGTGGATGAGATCTAGATTGCCTCTGTGACTTGTTTATGTACTAGACAGCGTTCTACTGCCGATACTGCGGCGTAGGCTGGACTTGGACACGCTTCGTATCCGAAAATCGGGTGGGTCGTGACAAATGTCTACAGTACTTGCTCGCCAAACAAGGCCCCAATCGTCGTAGAATTCTGTGAAGCGGTCAATATCAAGTTTGTCGTCTACTTTTTCAAATCGGCTCTTGCATTGTGCTTGAATATTTTGATTAGTATGCCATGTACATAGTAGTCTACGAGCATGAGGAAATACGATATCTATAGCATTCATCAATGCATATTCTCGATCGGTGACAAAACAGACGGCTCTTTGTGTCCAGTGTAAAGTGTCTTCAATTTGTTCAATGCCCATGTATAGTCATCTACTGTTTCATTCTTCAAGAAACAAAATGCAACTGAAAATGATTTACCCGTTGACGTGAAGCTGACAATGTGGAAGAGTGGCATCTTGAATTTGTTAGTCTTGTACGTGCAATCAGCCACCAAGACATCGACAAAGGACCGTGCCAAATGCGTACACTCCGGATGCGCCCAAAACATAGAGGTAATTTCATTGGACGACGGATGTCTTCTATGGTACTCCACATAGTGATTACCGGCAAGTAACTTCAAAACTTGTTGCATCGCCATTCTTCCTCTTAGGGTATTTGTCCTCGATCTCGAGAGTGCATTGTAGATTGTCCTCATTGTTGACTTGTTCTGTTCATTCTTCTGGCGCACCGCGGAATAAATTTGCTTCGGGCCGACTCCGGAGCAGGACAATTCTTCAACTAACTTCTTCTCCTGTTCGTTCAACCTTCCGGCATAGGGATGTCCGGTAAGTGTCTCCGCCACCGCATGATTGTGCATCCCATTTCTGACATCAACTGTCTACTTCCATCATTTCTTGAGACAAGCACAATCTTGAAAGGACAACCGTACTTTTCTGGACCCTACCGCCTTCTCCGGGACTTTTTTCCGGGCACATTCTTCTTTCCTTCGATGAAGCCTAAATGTTCCACCTCTTTCGCATCCAAGATCAGCAGTTTTACGACACGACGGACCTCGTAATGACCTTGAAATGACAAGGACTGTGTTTACTTGCCTTCCAACTTGTCTGCACCATTCTAATGCCTCTTCATAAGATTTAAATGCGACATCCGTTGAGAATATATTACTCAAGTCAATGGAAATAGGAGGTGGTAGGCCCTAATTTAAAAAAAAAATTGCCAATCACAATTGCAACCAAAATTACAATATCAACAACTTCAAGACTGTCAAGAAAAATTGCCCTTCCTTCAGGACTGTACAACAGGACTGCCAGACATTCTGGCAGTCCATCGTGTTTTATAGACTGCCAGAAAGTCTGGCAGTCCTGTTTTACACTAGTTCTACACATAGACTGCCGATTTTTGTGGCAGTCCTTCGTGTTTTATAGACTGCCAGAAAGTCTGGCAGTCCTATTTAACACTAGTTCTACACATTGACTGCTGAGTTATGTGGCAGTCCTACGTGTTTTATGGACTGCCGAAATGTCTGGCAGTCCAACTGTACAGTATTTCTACATATAGACTGCCGCATAATCTGGCAGTTCTCGTTACTTCTTGGACTGCCATATTTTGTGGCAGTCCTATTTTACACTAGTTGTACAAATAGACTACCGCGTAATATGGCAGTCCTTCGTGTTCTATGGACTGCCAGAAAGTCTGGCAGTCCTGTTGTACAGTCGAATGCGTAGCAGTTGGTCGAAAATTTACCGAGAGTTCTTCTGGTGTTTTGTCGTGTTGTTCGGAAGATCCGGGTTCCTCGATTGATAGACGTGATGATCCACTTTTTTCCATAATTTCTACATTGGGACAAATATAAGATTACTTCAAAAAAAAACCTCAAAAATTTTGTCGTTTAGCGGACGTCATTGTACCGAATATTCTAAGAATCTTCCTTGGATAATCTTCTAGGGTTTGGAGAAATGTGGGTTGAAAAAAGTGTGGGGACCAGACCTAGGGTTTGG